>JANFOE010001110.1:0-309421 GCA_025667525.1 Glebionis coronaria | reverse complement strand
TATATATATATATATATATATATATATATATATATATATATATATATTATATATATATATATATATATATATATATATATATATATATATATATATATATATATATATATATATATATACATATATATATATATACATATATATATATATACATATATATATATATACATATATATATATATATATATATATATTATATATATATATATATGTATATATATTATATATATATATATATATATATATATATATATATATATATATATATATATATATATATATATATATATATATATATATATATATATATATACTTTTACCTATCCATAATGTTCGAGTTTTTACATGTCAAAAGTTTGCTAACATCAAATGATCTTAGACCATTCCAAAGACTTAACCCTTAATAGGGACTCTTATTTAACATGTAAACAAGGCCTCACATCCATATGAAATCCCCCACCCTAAGTACCCTAACCATCTCAAAATATTATTTGTAAACAGGCTGATCTAAAATCAGTTTTGACCACGACTGTTGTAACCACCTTTTGCCCTACTTCTAGACTTCCAATTGAGTTCTCGTTTCTTGCATTCAAACAATTATTCAATTACCTTTCTTTGAGTACCAAATTCAACTTCTAGATGTTTTCCAAACTCTAGATATGATCAAAACAAGTGACATAAAATTTTGCCCTAATTTCAAAAACGATATTCCTTTAATTAGCCTAACTAATCACCTATTCCATGTGTAGTTTTTATCCCTAATTACTTATAACATGTTTAATAATATAAATTACAGATTTAAGATTAACCCTAACCCTAAATCCATCATCTATTGATTAAGATTGAATACATAAAGATTAAACTAAAAAGATAAACAAAGGTTTTACCTTAAAATTAATGGAAGATGCAAAAATTCTTGAAAACCCTAAATTCCCAATAATAGTCGCCGTTTCTTTTTTTTTCCTTCTGGATTTTTAATGTTTTTTTAATAAAAGCCTTATATAGATAACTAGAACAAATCCTAGCCCAATAAAAAGTTGCCTTTTTTTCTTTTTTTTCTTTTTCTTTTTCCACCGTGGGTTTTAGGCCGACTATTGCTTTTTTGTTGTTAATTATTATATTTAGTATTAACAATATTACCTTAAATTACCTTAATTTAATTCAGCCCCTAAAGTCTCCAAAACGTTAAAACCGTTAAACTAGTAAATCTTTACGCGATTACCGTAAAATACGCAAAACTCATAATTTTATGAAAAGCCTTAAAATAAGTTAGTGGCTTAAAAACTAAGTCTAAAATAACTTAAATCTAAACCATAACCCATTCCCGACACTTAATCATAAACCCGAGACCTCTAAACTCTAAATCCTCGTATCGTAAATATACGATTAACTATAATACATACACGTATGTATAAAATCTCGAAATAATCCCATTTATTCCATACTCACTACCACGTGAGCTCATGAACATGAAATAACCACTCACCGTTTCACTTACAGCGTACCTCGTACTCGTAAACGATGTCTAAATCACACTCTAAATCACATAAAGACACCAAATAATCACATAGACACAGAAGGCACATAATTCTAGAAAATACACGCATAATAAAACTAAGGGACGAAACCCAAAAACCGTGGTTGTCACATAGACCTTAATTTAAAGATAAAATTCTCTAGATTATATATTTGTATATATGTTCATATTCAAAGTTTTTTACTTTTTGAATTTGAAGAGTAACGATGACTTTGGAGCCTAATGTTTGCGATGATGCATGGAAATTGAGATTTGAACTTAGTGTCAGGGTGCATGCTCCTGTAATTTCATTCCTTAGAGTCTAAACAGATCTAAATGATGAGTTGATTCTACACATTCAATTCCTTTATAGTAATTGCAAAAATAGTGCACATGATTAGTGACTTGGGTTGCCAAATCGTAGACAGTATCTGAGATAAGGTAATTGTGTGATGCACATTCACTTAGGTATGTTTGCGTATTCACGAGTCCATAGAAGGCCAATCAGTTTTGTTCCTCCCCTTTTGGATGATTAGAACTCTTGGTTCCAAAAAATACGAGTTCAATAATCATCCATTGAAACATCAACCAAACAAACGTAAACCTTAATTAAATTTAATATAACAATCCAATAAATATCAATATTGATGCTTGTAAACTAATTCATTGGTAATCATATGCATTTTTTTCACTCACCTGCATACTACTATTACACTTTCAGCGTCGCAGACGATCCGCTATTACAGCTTTCAGATGAGTTAATACCAACCAAAGTTACTATAAACATTTTGATATTATAAATTTCACTTTTGATAATAAATTTCACTCTTTTGACGAATCAGCAAACTACCACTGATTGACAAGATATCGTCTTATCCTAGTATTTTACCAAGATGTTTTTACCTTATATGTACAGATTCTTTTGTTATTGGTTAAAGTAAGTTAATTTTTACATTTTTTGCGAAAGTATTTGAAAAGGCGTGTAATATAGCACCATAAATGACGTTTTTATAACAGTCACATTAATGGCCTATAGCACCATCATAATTTTGTCGTAAGAAAACAAAAAATACAATAGTGGGTATAAAGGGACATATAAACATTGGTACTTTCCATTAGAAAAACAGAAACATAAAATTGAGGTTGTTTGTCTCAAGATATGTCATGGCAAAGTTGGCGTACCACTCTTATCAATTACTCACTCTAGTTCCTTCCATATTTTTTTTTATGCCTATAGTAATAATTGTAGCCAATGAATCTTAACCAATACCATTAGGTTGATTGCATTAAAACTTTAAGTTTTGGACTTACCAGAACCAAAAATATTACAACCCGGAGGGGATTTAGAAAAATATAGTCGTGATGACTTTAAGGCAATTAAAAAAAATAATTATAAATAATACATAGTTAAGCATGGGTTTATCGGGTTGACAATTCTAAAGAAACTTGTATATCCGGTTTATGTAATTGCCTCAAATAAATAGTAATCACATTGTTATATCAAGCACTAAGGTAACAAAGCAAACCGGACTCTAAGTTAGACATAAGAAACCACGTTAAAAACATAGACCCAAAGTAAAAGGTGTGAGTTGATAAGCCATCATGTACAATAAAAAGAAATGCTTAAAGGGGACCTCATGTAGGTTGTAGTGTTGTACTTCTTTATAATAGATAGTAGGAATTCATCACCTTTCTGGGAACCTGTCCAAGTTTTTTATAACATAAACTGTAGAAAAGTAGATATCAGTTGAAACCACGAAACTCCGTTACTTTATAGATATAATTCAAATTCAACTCACCTGCGGAGAACCAAAGATCCGGATTTCCTTATGTAAAAGGCTATGTAAATTTGTTTACTTGAGCAGAAATCACCACATCACTTGAAAAAGTGGAACAAACACCCTCTAAGGTCATTTTTACCTTGATTATAGAAAGAAGTCATTCGCCCCCCTCTTGCACAGCGACCTTCGACCCCCTTTTACACCTCGATGAACAAAAGCAGCCTTTCTTCCTTGCCTTCCATGTCGACTAAGAAAAATAGTCCTTTGAAGTAATCAAGCATTTTTACTAATAAGACCAGCCATAGCGCCACCCTTTAGAAGCCGCCTTTCGCTTTATAGTTATTGGTTTATTGATTATGTCAGATTCTTCTTTTTTCTTCTAAATCTATTTTAATGGAATGTAATTTTATACATTCATTGGGTCCCATTTATGTATCATGTGCCATGTATATTAACTGATATGAAATTTGATTTGCACATTCATTTTCTAACGTGTCAACATTTCCATGGCAATTGTGATATATCTTTATCATGATAATGTTTTTTGCCTCTTAAATTAAACCTGTTGTGATACATTTGTATTCACAACTTGGTTTTAATGGCCATATGTACATACTTGTATCAGCTCGTCTTAATTGGTGTGTGGTATATCTTTGCATCATGCATGTAGCTTATTTGTATTAGCTGGTATATCAAATTAATATACCCATATTATTTCGAGCTTGCTTTCGATGACATAAATGGAGATTGCAACATGCCAGAATTAAAGTGGGTACATTAAATCTTATTATATGACAATCATATAAACTTCTTTTTATCAAATTTGATACTAAAAAGGCCAAATTTATAACAAAATCAAAGTTAAAAGTTTTACCTTGTGTCAGAAATTCAACTTGATCATACCTACTGGTTCCAAACCTGGTGAGGCAAAATGCATAGTTTCTCTAATTCCATCGCCTTGTTACTTCTTGTAAGGGCCATAAAGTTAATTGTGAGGCCATTACCTCAATCCATAACCAAAAACTTTTTTAAAGATGCACGCTAAGGAGTTGGGGTTGGTTGACTCGTTAGTTCTATTACCCAACACACCCGAGTCAACAACATACGCTATAATATAAGAGTCATCAGCCAACATACGCTATAAGCTCATCTTGTCGAGAAACAAATGAATTGAGCAATGTACTACCATATGGTAATTAATATTCCCTCGCAACTTGTAAAACAAACAAAGAGTCCAACATTAGTAAGTTTTCCTTCAAAATCAGAATCGACTGTAAGTGTATCAAAATGCATAACCAATTCAAAGAGACTTATGGCATTATGTGTCTAAAGATTAATCCGAAGAAGACTTTTTAGCGGATGTTATAAACACAAACACAACTATCACAATGTTATAAACACACACACACAATAAAAGTCGATAATTAGTAGATTAGCCACTTTGACAATATGATCATTAACTTTAAACAAAAGTAAACAATTATTTGAAAAACTAAAACCAATCATCACAGTTTATCATGACATAATCAAATTGAAAATATTAATTTGAATTTACCATTCAACCTTCTTGCCTTCTCGTTCTATTTTACTTATTCTGGTATAATTGGATAATTGGATAATTGTCTTCCAATGAAGAATGGAGAATGGTGGCTGAGGGTTGATGGGGGGGAAGATGTTAACTTGTTTGGATTGACCAATCAAAAAATATGAGAAGCACATGTGTTCTCTGCTTTTTAAAATTTCTTTTATATATTTGGCTTAAACTATTATAAAATAACATCAAAGTCCATGTGTATTTTTAGTGTTTTGGTATTAGAATATTATAAAACGTTTTTAACTAATTTATTGGATATAAAAAGAAATAATTTCTTTAAAATCTATAAATCAATTTAAATCTGAAATTCAAAATCAAATAAACATTACTAAAAAAGAAAGATTTGAAAGACAAATATCCCACTTGAGGTTTTGCTATACTAAGTAAAAGATTTACTTAATCAACTTGGTTGGTTGTCAATCAATACTTCAAAAGAGGTAAAACTACAATGTTATAGAACCAAAGGTGGGTTCGTTGATCATCCTGTCCTACTGTGTCCTACTGTGGGAGCATATAGACTTCCAGTTCACCACATATCAGAATTCAATATGATGCTACAAACACGGACTAAGCCACGGGGGGGCCCGCGGATGCCCGTGACACCTATGAATATTTTCGATTTAGTGTTAATTTAAAAAACACATCGATTTCTCTCAAATATATTTTAACTGCACTTGGTGCATCGAAATGTGTTTCTAGTCTTATTTAGTTAGTATACTTAAAAAAATTAATCTCTATTATCTTAATGTTCAAAAAAATTTATGCCCTCATCTTTTGGCTACAAAAATCATACAGTTTCTCTTGCATCTTGTTTTCAAACCATTGTTTCTCTCTATTAGTAACGACACTTCAATTATTTCATTCGCTTTTAAATCACAAACTTTTTTAATTCTATCCTTACTAAAATGGTTATGTAGCTGACCTTCAAGGCTTCAAGTGTTAGAAACACTTTTCAATAAATTTCATACTTCGAACTTTCTTTCCAATCGAATATTACTCTATTCACATAAAGAATATGTTAGTACTGCAAAAAGATTCAGCTTAGGGTAGTCTAAACCATTGAGCGGCCACTCTGATACCTTACAGTTAGGAGTGTCAGTAGGTCGGGTTGATCTGACCCAACGGGTCGAGTTAAATTCGGGTTGAAAATGCTTATTGGGTTGGTTTGACCCGAACCCGATAACCCTATAGTGTTATAGGGTCGGGTTCGGGTTATATTATTTTTCTTATCGGGTTATCGGGTCAAACTGATAACACCCACTTGGATAAGTAGACCGTTACGTGTATTTATGGCGTGTCATCAAAGCATAAGGTAAATGTCCTAAAACATTAACTGACCATAACAGAAATACCGGAATCAAACATCGGTAATCCAACATAAGCTCAAACATGAAAAGTAAAATATTGAAAGAGAGGACTGAACAATGTCCAACAACAATATAAAATGAAGTGCATAAAGTAAAGAAGTCTGAACGGCTTCCATCCAATACACATGCTCTCAGAATCTTAAGAGTATCCTGGGATACCTGCCGTTAGAACATGAAAGAACTACGGCTGAGCATAACGCTCAGTGAACGGATATAATGCATAATAGGAATATACTGAACTTGAAATAATTAATAATTATTGAAGCTGAAAGACTAATATGTGGAGTATGATGAAAACAGTAGAAAATCTAATAAGTCTGATATATAAATAATAAAACTGAAATGTTATCTGTTAAATCTAAAAACATTCATTTACTGTATTTTAATTGCCAAGAGCTTATATAGGTCATGTGTTGTAACAAATGTTGCATGAATAACTAGAGGGGTGACCTCGTCATGCTGTAGAGGGGTCACCTCTAAATACTGTAGAGGGGTGACCTCTAAATACTGTGTTGGGTGGAGGGATCAGCTCCAATGTGAAGGATGTAGAGCACACACCACATTCACTTGATAACTGTAAACTGATAAGCCTAGGATGCATCCATACGCCCCACTAATAATGCTGATAAAATGGCCAAGCTGTACTGAGTAGAACGCTGAGGGGTATCACTCTCCCGCAGGTGAGTCATGACACCGGTGCCTCTAGTGTCATGGTTACGGTACCTCCGTAACTAGTACTACTGACTGGTCATGCTTGTATATAAGGCTCAGGCAATATCCTAGTTATTAAAATAATTTCAGATAATTTATAACATGTACTGGGGAAAACATTTGGCTGCAGACGGGGAATCCTAATCATGCACAGAAGGAAGTCCTTACTGGAGGACGGAAAATCCGTACCTCGTGTCCAGTAATGAAATAAGATTGAAAGCTGACAGATCAGTTCCGACATCACGGTTACTACATAAATAACGGACGCGAATGAGTTAACTGATTACTGTTTACTATTATTGATTCTCATCTGTTCTTAGTTTAATTTATTTAGTTCATGTATTACTGTTTATGTATAATCTAATTAATCTGATTGTCTGGTGTATTTCTGAAAAACCCGACTGTTCTTAAATAATCACTGAATAGCGAACATCATGTATTTCTGATTACTGTATAATATACGGCATTCTGATTACGGTATTAAATTGTATTCTGGTATTATTACTGATTCTTGAGGTATTGAAATTATGACTGTCTTTAATTAGTTACTGATTACTATAATAATTATTCTGATATTTACGATATTGCTAAAAATAATAACCTGTTATAAATATAAGTTTCTAAATTCGAAAGATTTCCAAATGAATAAAATCATCTAATAATATTATACCCTTTTTTTAAATTTTATAAAACTAATTTAATGTAATAAACTAATTTACTAAATCAATCATTTCAAACATGTATTTATAAAAGTGGTAAAAAAAATAAGGTATAATTAATCTTCGTTTTAATCCTTTAAGTCTATCACGAACCTACCGAGCTATCCCCTTCTCGGTCGCACTAACAACAAGCCAACAAATAAAAAATCCAAAACTAGATTAGCGACAGAAATTTATGTCGCTAACCATTGCAAACTGTCGCTAAAAGCTGTGGTCAAACTGTCCCCAAATCTGTCATGACAAACTGCGACAGGATTTGGTGTCACCAAACTGTCGCTAATCATATATTAAAATCGCTAATCTTTCTGACCAACCTTTTCCCACTGACCTCTATGGTGTTCCCACTGGTTTAACAAAGTTCCCACTGTTTTAGTAATCCCAAACACCCCCTTTACAAAATAAACACCTCGGTTGGGGTTTTTCGGCTGTGGTCGCTGGAGCAGCCCCCAAGCCGCCCCTGTGTGGGTCACGGCTGGGCAGAGAAAAGGCCACCGAGACTGTAGGGTCTCGGTTTCATGTACCAAACCCAAAACTCGCATTACCTTGTTAAATTTATAAGATTACCTACTGATTTCTTTTTGCAAACACAAAGATTAAATGAAAACGTGATAGAATTTAAAATAGAAAAGAGTGTGATTACCGTTACGTTGATTACAGAGAGATGGATGATCACATACGTATTGAAAAGGAAGAATCGAACCCGAACCCCCTTTTTTTCTACAACCGGCGGCTACACATCATCAACCCTAATCTCCTTTTTTTTTTGTTACTGAATGTTAACCAAGGGGTTTACCCCGTGTGAAGTTTTTACAAGTAAAACGGGCCTAAAGCCCATTAATCTTGGCCTCTCCAACCGGCCCTGTTACTACTCTAATAGTTTTCATTTATTACTATTTTTTTCATTCGTGTACATTTAATTTCCTTACGAACTTCGTATTAAATTTTCGCGCTTTAAATTTTCTGAATCGTAACCATCTTTCGAAATATTTTTGGACTTATGATAGGTGTGAAAACACCCATCCTTTTTCCACTTATTTCTGGCTAAAACAAGACCAAAACACGTATTTAATATCATTTGTTTGGAATTATGCGTGGTTTTTGTGTTTATTGTGTTTTCAGAGTCAACCGGATGAATATTGAAGAAAACATGGGATTGCACGGGTTTTATCGAAGAAAAAGACTCAAGACAAAGTCTATTGTCCAAGAGATGCAAAAGATTTGAAGTCATTGTGCCTATTTGAAGATCTATCGAAAAATAGAGCCAAAGATGGAAGATTCATATATGTCGAAGAACTCGAGTTTATTAAACAAAAGATTATAAGACGAGTTGGAATTATTCACCGACACTTCTCAAAATCCAAAGTCGGAAACGTTTATTTAAAGAAACGTAAATACTAAAGAAGAAAGAAGAAAAGAAGCCCAAAAACCAAGCCCGTTCACAAAGCCCACAAGACACGCCTATATATAGGACTTCACTTCACCATTTTGGAGCTAGTTTTAGTCTTTAGTTAGTTTTTAGTTTTTTATTCTCTCTAGTTTTAGAGAGAGAAAGTTCTCAACTTTCTCTCACTAGTTTTCATCTTTCTTTCTTCTAATCTTTCAAGATTAAACCTTTGTATTGTTTTCTTTCATTAATCAAGTTTAAATTCAAGCTTTTAATCTTTAATCTCATTCTACCTTTCTTTGGTTTTAGTTAACTTTTGGTGCAAAATACATTTGATCCGTGTTGTTCTTAATGTTTTTGTGCTTAAAAAGTTAATCTTTTTGTTCCTACATAAGCTTTCATTTGATTAAGATTTAAGATTCTTGTGCTTATTGGCTTATTTACATGTTTAGCTTATTTACCTTTTAAAAGTTTTCTTAAAAAGTTCATCTTTTTATTGTTTTATTTTTAAGATTATTTGAAGTTTAGAAAAGTTGTTATTCGAGCTTATTTGATCCGATTCTTATTAGATTCGTCCTAGTTTTAGTGATTAGCTTATTCATAGCTTATTGCTTTGCTTTCTTGCGAATCTCATTCAAATCGGAAAAGGTATAACCCTTTTCCGATTAGCACATTCCGACCAGCTTCTCCCCTTTCATTTCGATCAATTGATCGGAAAAGGGTTTTGAGTATTCTGACGGTGGAGTTTATAACATTCCGATTGGAGTGTTTTTAGTAAGTATTCCGATTAGAGAGGTTTTGTGATATTCCGATTGGCATGATTTTGTAGTATTCCGATTAGGTGTTTTCCATTCATTCCGATTTGAGCTATTTTTAGATATTCCGATTGTGGGTTTCAAGATATTCCGACAGGAGTTGTTTTGGTATTCCGATTTGACTCATTTTATCATTATTCTGATTAGTCTTCTTGTATACATTCCGATCAAACAGATCGGAATATATTCCGATTTGGTGTTTTGCTTATTCCGATCAGTGTAGGTTTCAATTATTCCGATGGATTTAGTTTTTCATTTTTACAAAATCTCCAAGTGTTAGTTTTATTAAGTGTTCTAGCATTTTTCTAAATCTTGTCTTAAAGTTTTCAAACATTTATTTTTTTAATTCATTATTCTTAGTTAATCTTTAAAACTCTTTTCGCTCAACGACATTTACATTTAATTGCTATTAGTTAAAATTAGATAAACAAACCAACACCTTTTTATTAACCAAGAACAAATCATTCCACTTAGAACCGTAATCAATTCGAGGAGATACCGAGAACTAATCTTAGAACCCGTACTAAAACCATTGTATCAAATGGCGCCGTTGCCGGCTCTTCTCGTTAAGATTAACAGTTTTTTTGAGAACTTGGATTTTGGGATCCGTTCACCGTGAACGTTACTTTTTCATAAAAATTTTTAAAAATCCTGAAAAATATAAAATTTTCAAAAATACTAAAAAAATTAAAAAAACCCATAAAAACCAAAAATATTTATGCTTTGTTTTTGCCTTGTTAGTTCTTTTGCAGGTGCATGCGTACACGATCAACGTCTTATCAAGAGCCCGAGCCTCTCGAAGACTTAAACATGGCCGGTGTACAAAACAACAACAACAATCCACCTCAAAACAATAACAATAACAACCCACCTCTCAACAACAATAATAACAACAACAATGAGCCTCTACCGGATAATCGCCCTATGATTGAACTGTTACAAGCACATGTGGAGGGCAACAATGATCCAATTGTCATACCCGCGATTGCAGCCAACAACTTTGAGCTCAAATCCGGCTTTATCCAGATGGTCTCTGCTCAACCATTCTTAGGACGTACCATTGATGATCCACATGACCACATCAAGAGATTCTTGCAACTCACGAATACGGTCAAATTCAATGGTGTTCCACAAGAGGTAATCCATTTACAACTTTTTCCTTTCTCCCTAGAGGGACAAGCCGGCATTGGCTTGCAAAGGAACCGCCACAAATTCTTACGTGGACGGATTTGGAGACCAAAATTATCAACTACTTTTTCCCACCCTCTCGTACTACCGCTTTGCGGAATGAAATTATCAATTTTGAACAAAAGTACGATGAGTCTTTTAGTGAATCTTGGGATCGTTTCAAAGATCTTTTAAGAAAATGCCCACAACATGGTTTTACCAAAGTGCACCAAATTAATACTTTTTATAATGGTTTAAGCATGAATGACCAAGATTCACTAAACAGTGCCTCGGGGGGTAATATTTTGGTTAAGACTTCCAATGCCGCTTGGGATATCATTGAGAATAAGTCTCGTGTGCAAACCAAGAGTGTGCGGACCAATGCCGCTAGTGCTAGTACTAGTGACAGCGACAAGCGAATTGACAAAATCACTGCGCTTCTTGAATCGCTTGCTACCCAAACCGCTAGCAACACCAACAGCATCAATGCTAAAAACGCTCAAGTCAATGCTGTAAGCCAACCAGGTGAAATATGCGGGGGTCCTCACTCTTACACCACTTGTACCGCCACCCAAGACTATCCTTCTGAGAATGTGAATGCAGCATACGGTACCTATCCTCTGGCCGCTTATCAAGCTCGTCCTCAAGGTGACCGCAACTTGCTTAGCTACCGCTCAAACAACTATCTCTCACCACCCGGTTTTCCTCCTAACAACCCAAACCAACAACAAAACCTCAATCGCCCTCCTCAACAACAACAACAACCTCGTGCACCATACATACCACCTCACAAACAACCATATCCACCTCAAGAAACAACCCAAGTTTAACAGCAACCTGCTTATCAACCACCCGCATACAATGCTCCTCCAAACCAACCCACTGCATTACACCAAGACATTAGAACCTACATGAGGACTAATGATGTGATCGTGGACAATCTCCAACGGGAAGTGCTCAACTTGAAAGCAGACCTGGTGAAACAAGGGAACGATCTGAGAGCTGATATGAGAAACACTTTGGATAGTCAAACGAATGACTTAAGGAACATGATGGCTAGTTTCTTCCAAGGTAATCAACCCTCTTCTTCGGGTACTCTTCCGAGTAACACCGTTGCGAATCCAAGAGGGGAGATGAAAGCAATCACCACTCGTAGTGGCAAAGGTACCAAGGAACCCGAGCTTCCTATACCTCCACCGGTGATTGTGACTAAGGAAAACGAGTCACCTGCTCCTATTCCTCATCCTTCTACTTCCCCAATTTCTCCACCTCTTACTTCTACCCCTCCTCCACCCAAGGATGTGAGTGATCCTTCGATCCCAAAGACTTCCTCTTCTTCCGATATACCTTATCCCTCAAGGTTGAGGAAAGAGAAGCTCAAAAGCAAGGATGATATTCAAGTTTCAAACTTTCTAAAAATGTTTAAACAATTGAATTTTAACATCTCCTTTGCTGAGGCTCTCGCTCACATGCCTAAGTATGCAAAAATGTTCAAAGATATTCTTAGCGACAAGGAGAAGCTTCTTGATATTGCTAACACCCAAATTAATGAGAATTGCTCTGCAGTGCTCTTAAGGAAATCGCCAACCAAGCTTGGTGATCCGGGTCGTTTCTTAATCCCTTGCAACTTCCCGGGAGTAGAGAATTGCATGGCCCTATCCGATCTAGGTGCCAGTATTAACTTAATGCCTTTAAGCGTTTAGAAGCAATTATCTCTCCCCGAGCTAGTCCCCACCAAGATGACTTTGGAATTAGCTAACCGTACGGTTGCTTATCCAGTGGGGATAGCCGAAGACGTCTTTGTAGGAGTCGACAAATTCACTTTTCCTGCCAATTTCATCGTCGACTACGAGATGGACCCTCGTATGCCATTAATTGTTGGTCGTCCATTCCTGAGGACCGGTCGCACTCTCATCGATGTTGAAGCCGGTGAGCTTATCATGAGAGTGGGTGACGATAAAATCGTTTTCAACATGGGAAAGTTGTCTAAACAGCCTTATTCATACGAGAGTGTTAATCGTATTGACGTTCTTGATGAGGCTTGTGAAGAACACTTCAAATATGCTTGTAAAAGTATTCCTAACTCTCTTCCCAATGTTGAGACCGTTTCCTCTATTGATTCATCACTATCTCTATTTGGAGAAAGTGATTTCCTTTGGAAATATTTGGAAGCCACCATGGGAGATGTGAACTTAGCTAATAACGATTCTACCACCGATTGGGATGAAGATCTTCGCCTCATTGAGAACATTCTTAGAGAAGACAATATTTCTCCACCATCTCCCACGGTTATTGCTATCGATGCTCCGACTTTGAAAACGCCTCCCATCGAAAATCCTCCGGATTTAGACCTTAAGGAGTTACCGCCCCATCTCGAATACGTGTTCCTTGAAGAAAACAAGAAGTCGCCCGTCATCATCGCGAAGGACTTGAAAGAAGAAGAAAAATCTCGGCTCATCGTCGTGCTTAAAGATCATAAGAAGGCAATTGCTTGGAAAATTTCCGATATCCGCGGAATTGATCCGAACTTTTGTACTCACAAGATTCTCATGGAAGATGACTTTAAACCCGCAATCCAGAGCCAAAGAAGGGTTAATCCTCGTATTCATGACATCATCAAACAAGAGGTTATCAAACTTCTTGATGCCGGCTTGATTTACACTATTTCAGATTCGCCGTGGGTAAGTCCCGTCCATTATGTGCCCAAGAAGGGCGGAATAACCGTTGTTTCTAATGAACACAACGAGTTGATTCCCACTCGTCTCGTTACTGGGTGAAGAGTTTGTATTGATTATCGCAAGCTCAATGATGCCACGAGAAAAGATCACTTTCCTCTTCCCTTCATGGATCAAATGCTCGAGCGTCTAGCGGGTAATGACTATTACTACTTCTTAGACGGTTTCTCCGGGTATTTTCAAATTCCCATCGATCCCAAAGACCAAGAGAAGACCACATTCACTTGTCCCTACGGAACATTTGCTTACAAACGCATGCCTTTTGGTTTATGCAATGCTCCTGGGACGTTCCAAAGGTGTATGATGGCTATCTTCCATGACATGGTTGAAGAAACTATAGAAGTATTCATGGATGATTTCTCGGTTTATGGCGATTCTTTCTCTGCTTGCCTTGCCAATTTAGAACGTATGCTGAAGCAATGTGAAGACACTCGCCTTGTTCTTAATTGGGAAAAATGTCATTTCATGGTAAAAGAGGGCATCGTGCTAGGACACAAGATCTCCAAAGCCGGTCTTGAAGTAGACCGTGCTAAAGTCGATGTTATTTCTAAGTTTCCTCCACCCTCAACTGTGAAGGGTGTGAGAAGTTTCCTGGGTCATGCGGGCTTCTACCGTCGATTTATCAAAGATTTTTCTAAAATCGCTCGCCCGATGACCCACCTCTTGGAAAAAGACACTCCTTTTATCTTTTCCAAAGAGTGTCTTGAAGCCTTCAACTCGCTTAAAGATAAGCTAACTAAGGCACCCGTCTTAGTTACCCCTAATTGGGAGCTTCCCTTTGAGTTGATGTACGATGCTAGTGATTTTGCTATTGGAGCGGTTCTGGGCCAAAGAGTGAACAAACACTTCCAACCGATCCATTACGCTAGCAAGACAATGACAGGGGCTCAATTGCATTACACAACAACCGAAAAAGAGCTTTTAGCTGTTGTCTATGCCTTTGAAAAGTTCCGCCCCTATCTTGTCCTTTCCACCACAATCGTTTATACCGATCATTCCGTGTTGAAGTACTTGTTAACTAAACAAGATTCCAAACCAAGACTTCTTCACTTGGTTTTGCTACTCCAAGAATTTAAAATCGAAATTCACGATAAAAAAGGAGCTGAAAACCTAGCCGCGGATCATCTCAGTAGACTTGAGGATCCTTACCAAGGGGATCATCCGAACAAAGAAATCAATGATTCTTTTCCCCTGGAGACCTTAATGTCTATCAACTCGACTTCTTATGAAACCCCGTGGTTTGCGGAAATTGCAAACTACTTAGCGGGTGGAATTCTCGTTGACGGGTTAACATACCAACAAAAGAAGAAGTTCTTCAAAGACATTAAGACTTACTTTTGGGATGACTCGTATCTTTTCAAACAATGTGCCGACTTGATTATTCGCCGATGTGTTGATGGACCGGCAGCTTTAGAAATCCTTGACGCTTGCCACAAAGGACCCACCGGTGGTCACTTTGGTCCCAACTACACCGCCAAAAAAGTGTTTGACTCAGGATTTTATTGGCCCACCATTTACCGTGATGCTCACGAGATGGTTAAACGTTGTGATGCTTGCCAAAAACAAGGCAAGATCACACATAAAGACGAGATGCCTCAGAATTTCATTCAAGAATGTGAAATCTTTGATGTTTGGGGTATCGACTTTATGGGGCCATTCTCTTCATCTAAAGGAAACAAATACATCCTTGTAGCCGTTGACTACGTTTCTAAGTGGGTTGAAGCAAAAGCTTTACCAACTAATGATGCAAGGGTGGTTTGTAACTTTTTGAAATCGTTGTTCGCTAGATTCGGTGTCCCTCGTGCCATTATTAGTGATCGCGGGACTCATTTTTGCAATGACCAATTTGCAAGAGTCATGGCTAAGTATGGTGTAAATCATCGTCTTTCCACCGCATACCACACACAAACTAATGGCCAGGCTGAAATATCCAACCGAGGATTAAAGCGAATTCTTGAAAGAACCGTGGGAGAGCATCGTGCCTCATGGGCTGATAAACTTGATGATGCTTTGTGGGCTTTCCATACCGCTTACAAGACTCCAATTGGTTGTACACCATATCATCTCGTGTACGGGAAAGCATGCCACCTCCCCATTGAGTTATAGCACAAGGCTTACTGGGCCATGAAGTGGGCTAATTTTGATATCAACAAAGCCGGTGACCTACGCAAGATCCAACTCAATGAGCTGAATGAACTCCGTAATGAGGCTTATGAAAATTCTTTGATCTATAAGGAAAAGACTAAGCTCATTCACGACTCGAAGATTAAAAACCGAGAGTTCCAAGTTGGAGACAAAGTTTTGCTCTTTAACTCTCGGTTGAAAATCTTTTCGGGCAAGCTGAAATCTCGTTGGTCCGGCCCATTCACCATTGCCCAAATTTTTCCATATGGTACTCTCGAGCTCGCTCAACCTAATGGGCCTAATTTTAAGGTGAATGGCCAACGAGTGAAATTGTACTTTGGTGAGGACATCTCTCATGAGATGATTCCATCCCTCACCACGTTCCCCATGAACTAATTTTGGGTCGAGTCAGGCTCGTGACTCGGTTATCAAAAACAAGCGCTCCTCGGGAGGCAGCCTGAGTATCTATCCTTTTCCGTTTTAACCTCCTAAGTGTAGGGGGACCTCTATAGGTTCTTTGTGTTTGTGTGGTGATGTGATTACAGGGATGAATGCACTTTTGGAACCTTTGAAGAACCGTGCTCCCGTGTTATCCGAAATCCGGTTCTATCTCTCAACTATCGTGATTCAATTTTCTTCATACTCACATTTGAAATTGATCACGTTAGTCGTCTCTTCCTTAACTTGAGTTAACCAACGTGCACAATGTCATAAGTGTAGGGGAGACTTTTCTCGCATGCTTAAACATTGAGGACAATGTTTATCTTAAGTGTAGGGGGACTTCTATCGAAGTTTTAAGTGGACTTTTCCATGAAAATGCCTTCATTTAACCGGAAAATCATCTTTTTCAGCATTTTTCAAATTTTTAATTAACTTTGGCCATTTAGTCGTAATTTTTTAAATTTTTATCGTTGCTTTAATATGTATATATTCCACAATAAAGTCAAAAATATTAATAAAGTGGTGTAGCTAGTTTTGAAATCTTTGACATATTAGGCCCGTTGCGGTTATTTTGACTCAACCCGAATAGACTTATCCAAGTTTATTCTAGCTAGTATCCTTAACCATGTAGACCTTAAGTGGTTTATTAGGCTAAGTATCCACGATTCTCATTACTTGAGATTTTAAATTGTGGAGAACGAGAAATGATAGAGTCAATTATAAGTCGGTATTCTTGCGCAAGCTCCCTTGGTGTAATTATCTGCCTATTCTCCCATCACTTGCTAATAAATTATCTACAATAAGTAAGGTCGTACGATTTGAAAAGTTACTTAGCTTCTAGCCCAAGATCGTTTAAAAGTTGCTCGGTAATGATAAGAGTTCATAGCCAAGGCATAACTTATGAAGCGGGGCGAGAAGATTGGCGAGTCCGAAAAGGCCCTAACAAGGCATGAGGATTCCATTTTATTGCTGAAGATCCAAAGTGATGTGTAAAGCATTATTCCCAAAATCAATATGAAGGATCAAGACTCACGACGAAAAACAATCAACTCCCATAAAGATCATGGAGAAGTCTATCCGAAAAGACCCTAACAAGGTATGAGGATAAATAGATCCAAGTCCGAAAAGGAGGCGGATCATTGTATCTCAAAATCCCAATTAGAGATTGAAGAAATAATCATGAAGTCGTGGTCAACAAAGTTGGAGTACCCCTCAAAAGTCTCCAAGTGAAGAAACTCTATTACGAAGAGAAGACCATTATCTCAAGAACGTCTCTCAAGATATGAAGTATGAAGTACATGCCAAATATCGGCCCGAGAAAGGTCTCAAATCGTGAACTGAGTTATGCCAAGATATGAACTTTTTGATATCCCGGGAAGCAGTTTTAAGAGATTTTGTCCTTTAGCTAACTATTGATCAAATCGTCCTACTTTGCTTTCAGCCTAAATAAACTATCGAAATAAGTCCAAAAATGCATCTTCATGATCATTCTAAGACAAAAATAAAATATAAGAGATACACCTAGGAATAAGGGAGTTTAAGCATTTAATTAAGCCATGTGTGTAAGTGTTTGATTTGCTAACTTATAATAACAATGATCTCGTTTTTAAGCTTAGTGTGTGGAACGTGAAACTTGAGGGTGATAAATCTTCGCAACACCGAAGCCCTAATGTAAGTCCTTGATCTCTTTGCAAGTTATCTCCATATAGCTATTTTCAAGTGAAAATGGTTTTCTATCCTTTTGATTACTTTAAAAGTTTTAATTTCTCTTAGTACTTTAATTTTTGTTTAGTAGAATGTTAATAAGGCCAAGGTTGATTGATTATGAGAAAAGTGTAAATTTGCTTTATCACTAAGCATTGCATGAGGGCATGGCAATGGTTAAGTGTAGGGGATTTGATAGGTGTGAAAACACCCATCCTTTTTCCACTTATTTCTGGCTAAAACAAGACCAAAACACGTATTTAATATCATTTGTTTGGAATTATGCGTGGATTTTGTGTTTATTGTGTTTTCAGAGTCAACCGGATGAATATTGAAGAAAACATGGGATTGCACGGGTTTTATCGAAGAAAAAGACTCAAGACGAAGTATATTGTCCAAGAGATGCAAAAGATTTGAAGTCATTGTGCCTATTTGAAGATTTATCGAAGAATAGAGCCAAATATGGAAGATTCATATATGTCGAAGAACTCGAGTTTATTAAACAAAAGATTATAAGACGAGTTGGAATTATTCACCGACACTTCTCAAAATCCAAAGTCAGAAACGTTTATTTAAAGAAACGTAAAGACTAAAGAAGAAAGAAGAAAAGAAGCCCAAAAACCAAGCCCATTCACAAAGCCCACAAGACACGCCTATATATAGGACTTCACTTCACCATTTTGGAGCTAGTTTTAGTCTTTAGTTAGTTTTTAGTTTTTTATTCTCTCTAGTTTTAGAGAGAGAAAGTTCTCAACTTTCTCTCACTAGTTTTCATCTTTCTTTCTTCTAATCTTTCAAGATTAAACCTTTGTATTGTTTTCTTTCATTAATCAAGTTTAAATTCAAGCTTTTAATCTTTAATCTCATTCTACCTTTCTTGATTTTAGTTAACTTTTGGTGCAAAATACATTTGATCCGTGTTGTTCTTAATGTTTTTGTGCTTAAAAAGTTAATCTTTTTGTTCCTACATAAGCTTTCATTTGATTAAGCTTTAAGATTCTTGTGCTTATTGGCTTATTTACATGTTTAGCTTATTTACCTTTTAAAAGTTTTCTTAAAAATTTTCATCTTTTTATTGTTTTATTTTTAAGATTGATTATTTGAAGTTTAGAAAAGTTGTTATTCGAGCTTATTTGATCCGATTCTTATTAGATTTGTCCTAGTTTTAGTGATTAGCTTATTCATAGCTTATTGCTTTGCTTTCTTGTGAATCCCATTCAAATCGGAAAAGGTATAACCCTTTTCCGATTAGCACATTCCGACCAGCTTCTCCCCTTTCATTCCGATCAATTGATCGGAAAAGGGTTTTTAGTATTCCGACGGTGGAGTTTATAACATTCCGATTGGAGTGTTTTTAGTAAGTATTCCGATTAGGGAGGTTTTGTGACATTCCGATTGGCATGATTTTGTAGTATTCCGATTAGGTGCTTTCCATTCATTCCGATTTGAGCTATTTTTAGATATTCCGATTGTGGGTTTCAAGATATTCCGACAGGAGTTGTTTTGGTATTCCGATTTGACTCATTTTATCATTATTCCGATTAGTCTTCTTGTATACATTCCGATCAAACAGATCGGAATATATTCCGATTTGGTGTTTTGCTTATTCCGATCAGTGTAGGTTTCAATTATTCCGATGGATTTAGTTTTTCATTTTTACAAAATCTCCAAGTGTTAGTTTTATTAAGTGTTCTAGCATTTTTCTAAATCTTGTCTTAAAGTTTTCAAACATTTATTTTTTTAATTCATTATTCTTAGTTAATCTTTAAAACTCTTTTCGCTCAACGACATTTACATTTAATTGCTATTAGTTCAAATTAGATAAACAAACCAACACCTTTTTATTAACCAAGAACAAATCATTCCACTTAGAATCGTAATCAATTCGAGGAGATACCGAGAACTAATCTTAGAACCCGTACTAAAACCATTGTATCAGCTAATAATTAGTTGTTTTTATAATTAACTGCGTATTTAATATTCTAAATTTTAAATACGTGTTAGAAATACGTTTTTAACGTATATTAGAAGTATCGGTCACTCCACAATATTATTAATGTTGTATAGCTCGTAGTTAATGTGGCTTGGATATAAATACCCCTTTCCACCATGGAAAGGGGTTGGTTGTGCCTATAGCATCTATTCTTTTGAGTTGAATTTACTCATCTGTGGAAATTGTCTTATTTGACAATTGACAATTCTTTCTTGTCCAATTCTCCCGTAGTGAGATTCCTAGAAAAGAATCTGATTACCGAGTGTTGATACCCGACTGGATGTATTGACGTTCTTATTCATTTCTTTTGATTTGATTTCATTTGAATGGCCTGGGTAACGATCCGAGGAGCTTCCGAATGCGTACTCAAATTATGAAAACATGGGATATATTCATATTCGTTAAATGTTTTCATCTGTATCTGATTTGAAATTCTCTCGCATAGATTATGCGTTGACCTTACTCTTTTAATAGTAGTTGTGACTCCAGATATCCTTGAATATGTGAAGAATTATGAATTATTATTAGTCTTTTGAAAAGTTCACATCTTATCGACGGCAATGAAACTGGAAAGTTGATAGTGCCAGTAGAATGGATTGATTGATTATGACATGACAACATTGTCTTAATTGATGGGAACTCGAGTAGAATTCCCCTAAATGATAAGATGTTGATTATCAAAAGTAATCTAAATAATTCTCGATGGATGACCATATCCCGCATTTAGACTTAAAATTATACCGTGAATGGTTGTGAACTAGTTATAGATATTGTAATATAGAAGAACCCAATATGAATTTATTAAAAGATGTTTGTGTTATCTGAAACTTTAGTAGGTATTTGTTAATGAATTACCTAGACTTTCGCCATTAAGGCAAGTAGAATTTGGTATTTGATTATATTCCCGGTGCTGCACCTATGGCTTGTGCACTGTACATCAGCACCATCTAAATTAAAGGAATTATCGTACAACTGAGAGTTGTCGGAGAAAGATTTTATTATACCAAGCCTGTCATCATGAAGAGCTATGGTGTTATCATTCCTTATATTTATAGAATATTGTGGACTGAGTAAATTGACAATCGAAAACGATATCCATAACTCGAAATGGAAGATTTGTTCGATCATTTACAAGGTTCTAGTGTATGTTTTAAAGATTTGATCCACGGCATGGTTATCATCAACTTCGCATCTGCGAAGAAGATTATCTATTGCAATCACTACATCCAGAAATTGTAATGAACATTATGAGTTTCACGTGATGTCGTTTGGATTGACCGATGCACATGTAGCATTCATAAATTTGGTGAATCACGTGTGTAGGCTGTAATTTGATAAATTTATGCTCGTGATCATTAAGGACTATATGTTTGTTTATAAGAATAAGAATGAGTTAATAATTATTTATAGATTGCCCTGAATTGGTCGAACGGTAAAAACATGTACCTTAAATATTTAACATGTGATTAAAGACTTAATCCTTTACATAAAATGACCGTTTGATTAATGATGGTAAAATACATATATATATTGACTCTTCAAAAATTAAGAGCCCTTTTAAGACTTTGGATTTTACCAAAAAGAAATGGAAATATGTTTTGACAAATATTTTATCAAAGAAATTTTAAAGGGATTATTTCCTTATACACAAATCATTTAACTAAACTCCTGTTTAGGGGTAAATGTTTGTGTATACTTCAAAACAACTTAAGAAGTATTGAGTAGAACCGTTAAACCATGACTTAAAATTTGAAACGACAATTTTTGCTTTTCAACTAAGAAAATTTTGACCAAAGTATAACCAAAGATTTCTCAAACATTTTCGAATCTTATTAATTATTTTAATTATTTTTCGATAAATCAACAAAAATCGTGTTAATTAAATTAAAAATTATTTTGAACATTTTCATATAATTGGACGGACTAAGAAATTTAAAATCTTTACATTTACGTTTCATAAGAATTAAATAATTATTGTTAATTTACATGTAATAATTATCGACGCTTTAGACGTCGGATTGAGTAAAACAGATAAAGATAATAGTAAAGACGAAACTAAAACATAGAAGATATGAAGAAAGAATTTTGAATAAATACGGTTATGATATTTATTTCATCAGGAAAGTGAACGTAATTACTGACACATTATGTATAAGGATAAAGAATCCATTAGGACGTGTTCCTTAATAATGAAGGTGCAAAAATAAATTGCCGAACAATATAAAAATAAACGATGTTTGTAAAAAGGGATAATATAGATTATAAAAGAGGTTCGCGGCTAATGTGAACCATTAGAATTGAGAAGCCGGTAACGTTAAATGTTTTAAAAGACCACTTGTGCTTGTCTAAATATGGAGGATTGTGGGATATAGTTATGTTGGAATTTGTAAGTATAAGTATTCTATTCTTGTCATTTCTGATTTAATGTATCATTATCAGAAGAAGATGTACTAATGACAAATTATGAAGGCAGACATCGCCTCATACATTAGTAAACGTCTAGCTATTGCAAAGGTCATCATCTGAATTTGATTCGATTTGGGTCATCGACGACAGACTGACCAAATCTGCTAATATTATTCCCGTTAATGATAAATGCAAAGGAGTTATGTAAACATAGTGTGCCTGTATCGAACATCTATATCAAGATCCTCGCTTCGCATTGAATTTCTAGAGATTTGCTCAGAAGTCATTGAGAGCGAACCTTGATGAGAGTACTATGTACCACCCCAATCGAAGGGACGAGGTAAAGTAACGATACAAAGTAATATAAGTGCTATTTTATGTTTGAATGAATGACCTTCGGTAATAAATCGTATAATCGCTTTCCTTTGGAAGGATTACCATTGATAATCATCGTATTAGGATTGAGATCGAATCTTGCTAGGATCTAAATCTTAGAGCATCTGTAAGCAAGAGTTGAGATGAAGACACCCGACATACACCCACTGTGAGTTGGACATGTCTTTTAGGTTTAAGGTTTCCTATGATGGCAAACCTAACCTTGCAAAATACCTGACCCGCGAGATATGAAATGATTGGTGAAATTAGGATTTGATTATTAACTACCGATAGTGGGCAGGAGGTTATGTGAATATGAAATGTAGATCTTGAAGTGCCAAATGGGTAGCGAAGTTATGCCAAAAATTTTAACCTTGGAAAAATGAATTCATGATCTGACAAATCATGGGATATAAGTCCCCGTTGTATGGGACCATTGAGATGATATAAAAAGATTGGTTTGAAAGGCATATAAGCTGGATCTACCCTAGGACTTCAAAGACTGTGTGAATTATGTTTCGTATATCGAACTTGATGGAATATCTATCAAGTGAGAATCTGATTATTCTTAGTAAAGCTTAGATCGGCGAAAAATTGCATTCATCAGAAACCCGTGAACATCATGGATAGAGAAAGTAAGTCAACATTAAGCCTGATCTTGTTCCCGTAGTTATGTTTGATGAAACTCGCGTATTGTAATCAATTACACTTGTGAGAAAAAAACCGAATGTGGAGGAAATACCCACATGGCTTTAACTCTATAAGAAGCGAGTAGTAAGATGATCTTTGAGGACAAAGATCCTGTTTAGGGGTAAATACTGTGACAATCCGTCAATTTATGGTTGATATTTTATTCTCAAATATTATTTAAAAACATTATTTTAATGTTACAATGTGAACTCACTTATTTTTGGGAAGAAATTTGGATTTACGTCTTGGAGTAGCATCGACTACGTCTAAACCGGAGGATTCAACGTTACGTGCTTACGTTTACATACACCGTCTTTGGTGAGAGTCCGACATTTCAGAAAATAAATTTATCCGTGAATATTATTTTGGAGTTTTAAATTTGTGTTGGTTCATAATCTCACAAATTTACGAGAAGAGATTAGGACTTACGATTTTAATTTAACGTCTTTTACGACTAAACCGGAAACCTTAGGATTACGAATTTACGTTTTCGAACTCCGTTTTTGATGAGACAATTTTTATTAGATTCGTTTTGTGCCGTTGATTCATAATTTATAATAACGTTTTTCGTAAAACGACCCGAGAGCATGCAAATCGAGGAAACTACAATCGATGAATACCCGTAAATTAGTGGGATGGGACAAAACTATTTTATCCCACCCCCACTAACTAGGGACACCACATCAAAAGATGTGGCATCCTTACACTAAACTAAGTTACACTTGTAACTTAGCTTCATTTTGAAGCTTCTCTTCCCACTAAACTAACAAAACCACTAGACATTACCATTTCCTTCCATTTTCACATGCAAACCACCATAAACACTCTCCTCTCTCTCTAAATTCGTCCCATATTCATCAAGAACAACCCTCATTTGATCAAATTTAACCATGAAATCATATGTTATTTACATATATGATGATGCCCTTTTGAAAGCCCTATAGATTAGTGCAAGTTTTAACAACCAAGGAGGAGTTTCCATGGAGTAGTAGGGCTGATTTTCCACAAGGAGTTCATGAAGAATGGTGGTCTTGAAGATGGTCTTGGTGATTCACAAGTTTCTCCATCAAAATCCATGTTTTGATCACAAGCTAAATCATCATGGTGGTATAAAGATTGTCCTCCTCATCCTCTTGTTATTTTGATTATGTAAACATGTATTTTATTTCCTATTGTATATGTATATGATGATTATATGATGATAAAAGTATTGTGTGGGGATTTGGTGTTGATAAACATGCTTAAAAAGATGGATAAACTACATGTAAAATGGGTAAATCTTGTTTAAATAATAGGCTGTATAAAAACAGTAACTAACCACATGTTAGACTGATAAAATGATGAAGTAGAATCCATTTATAGTAAGCTATGGGTCTTGTACACATGTGAGAGTTGGCCATGCAATGGAATCATTATAATGAGTGAGATATGATCAAAACAAGTTTAGGGTACAAATCTGAGTTCACTGTTTTGGACGATTTTTAGAAAATACTTAGAGGATGATTCAACAGTAGCTATAGAAGAGTTAAATGGAGCACATATCATGTAATTTATGTGATAAAAATTTGAGCTTCTATCTCCATATAGAACTCTAGATATGGCAGTTTTGATGAATATGAAAATAAAAATCAGATTTTGAGAATTAATGTTTATTATTATTATATAAGCACTCAAAATTATATTGTATAAAATGTAAAATAAAAACCCACTAACTTATGGATTTTATTTATATAAGTATGTAAAAGGTTAAATAAGTGGACATTTTATAAAAATAGTAACTTGTTAAGTTTTATAAGTTATAAAACTATAAACATGATTTTTACGACTTTTTCGACTATTACCGTAAAATTAACGTTTTTGTTAAATAAAACTTAGACGGTTGGACCCGTCTAATGTAAACTTTTATAAACACATATACTGATATATAGACATGTATAACAAGTAAAAACCGATAAAAAACCCGAACTATAGGACATACGGACATTAACGAGCTAAGTAAACATATTGGACTAATAATTGGACTAAATAAGTTAAACTCTTATAAAAAGAACTTATTGGGCTTAACCCATTTGGGCCCAACTTGTAAAGCTTAACTACTGATAATATAAGTATAAAATGGATTAAAACAAGTTAAAGAACTTATAATAAGCTCATTGGACTTAAAACGTGCAAATAGGTAAAACTAGTAAACTAGTATAAAAGTTATCAACATATAACACTAAAATGAGTAAACGAGAATATGTAAACCCAATTGATCATCATATATATATATAATCATCATATGTATACATAATTGTTATTTTTATAAAGTCATTGGACATGAGTCTAAGACGAGTATTATTTGTCTAGGTTTCTGTGATTGAAGCACGTACCGTACGACCGAATTGCCGATAACCCGCCTTCCCACATCAACGTGAGTTCATAGCCTCGCACTCTTTTAAATGTTTTTATGAAATGTTTTATAAACCCGCGAGGGAGATAACATGTTAGTTTTTATAAAATAGGACACCATTTGTCCCGATTGTTTGTTTATTGATTTGGACCCGAATGATTGTATGACCCGATTGTATGACCCGATAAATGATTAAAGGACCCGATAGATGAAATTAAATGGATTATTAAAGTTAGGTTATGTCACTAAAATTCCCATTAGCATGAATTGTGAACTACCGGGATTTGGTAGACGCTTGTGCATATGATAGTACTATTTGGGGACGATCACCCCAGTTCGCGCCTTGACGGTTGATCCCCGTCGTGCCACATTGATTGGTAAGCGAATTTATGTATGAGAAGATTTCCATAGCGTGACCTTTGTGACGACACGCTACTTTAGATGGGCAAATTGAGTATCGGGTTAGCTACCCGTTGTTGGTTTAGTAAGGTAACAATGTCATGCGGCTTATAATAATCCAAACTAACGAAATACTACTAGACGCTCCGAATTACGATGTATTGCCTGACTAGCAATACAGGGTCATACTATTGATATTATGATTGTGTTTTGGTTTTCATAACCATATTCATATAACGGTTTTTATTTTCATACAACGTCTTAAGACGTATTGTATGATGTTTTTACGACATTGGCTCGTATACTGATTTTTAAGGCAAATGCCTATATTATGATTTTAATGAAGATTTGTATAAAATGACTTTGGCTATTTTATGGCCTATTAAAATGATTTGTACAAAATGATTTTCAGTAATAATTTTATACTGATATTATATTGATGGATTATATTAAACTCTATGAATTCACTCGGCATTATCGCTGACCTTTTCTTTTAACATGTTTTATCTCAGGTACTTGAAGGTAATTCTCGGGAAGACGACAAGAATTCATGGCCCGCACTTAAACAATATTTTCCATTCAAATACTTTGTAAAACTTTGTATGAAATAATATGACTTGGGACCGATGTAACTTTGATATTTATGAATGGAAATGATTTATTAATAAACGACGCGATTTTTATGCGTTGTCTATGATGTGAGTAATGTGCTATCTCGTAACACCAACTAGTCTTCCGCTGTATTGAGTTGTATAAATTTGGGGGTGTTACAGTTTGGCATCAGAGCTCTCGTTATAGAGAACGAAAGATTTTTAAAACCAAGGTTTTGAATAAAACATTTCAAAATCTTTTAACTACAAACATTTTTCTCAAAATGTCTAAAAATCTTTTGACTATAACGGTGCCGAAGAATTCCCGAGTTACCGACAAGGCCAAGACTGAGAAGTGTTATTTTAATATATATATAACTTGGATTATATATATATGATATAATTTTATTACATGATTGTTTGATGATTATTTTGATTTTTATACGAGGTATTTATACGACGTAGATTGTCACAAGTAACCCTAACTCCCCTAGTAAATTAATCGAAGTTATTCTCGTAGGAATTCTAGCTATCCTAGATCTAAACCAAGTTGCGGATATTTATGATCCCAACAAATGGTTGATATTCGTAGAAATGTAGATATTAGTTGATTGCGATATTGAAGAAGAATTGGCGAGATTAAATCTGATATCGATGTCATGACGATCTTTCCTTATAGAGTGGAGTTTGACAAAACGTTATCACCAGGAAAGATGTCATCTGATTTGTTGTCATCCAATTCTTAAATTGAAATCGAAAGGGTGAATGTTGCACTTGAGGCTGTTATTGGAACCATTACCCAAAAGCCTCGTGCCATTAATACCTTTCCGAGAAGTCTAGTTGAATGATCAAGTCGTTTCATATTAATGACTCATTTGATAATTGTTGTTGTAAGAGCTAATAGGATTGAAAATTAAGTGTTGATCATATCGAGATTTTATTGCCCTTTCAAGGTGTAAGAATAAGATTGAAAGTATTGGAGAATGATGTAGGATATCGAATTGAGTATAAAATTGGTTAAGACTTGAATAAAGTAAAATTTAACTTGTATTGGAATATGAAATTGTTGAGAGGAAGTCGCTAAAGTTCTGTGTTTGAATTATAAGGATTTAATTGATTGTAGGTTTGTGTTAAGGGTTGTTCCTAGGCCATTGTCTACTAACGAGGATGCCCAGTGTCCAAGAAATAAATTGAAGAAATCTTCTTCTGAATTGAGACCGATGGATCTTCTGGGACATGTGGAACACCTAATGACTCTTGTAGATTAGTATTCGTTGTGGTATCTTTTAAAAATAATCCCTAACTTAACTGAGATATCAGTTGGTAGGATGAGTTCTGAGAATTGTATGACATAGTGACATGTAATGTGTTACGGTACAATTTGACTTGTTTGTGATTAATGAAAAGACTACCTTTGATTGCTAAATCCTACATGTATCGACGTTATCTATCTCTTATTGCTTCATCCTAATGTTCACATTAGTGATGCAACCATTGAACAAGTACTCATCTCGATTTGAGTTACGTTGTGGATTATTCTCTTTGTATTCCTGAGTGCCATCAAAGTTATGAATCTCATGATTAATTGGCTAAGCTCATTTCCTATCATATTGTAGTTAGTTCTTGGTGAACAACTTTTCATCACTCTTTTGCAGATCACTCATTGTTTTTATAAGATAAAACAGTAACCCTTGAGAAAAATTGAATTTTCATCATTATAAGGATTATTCAAAGTGAGATTTATAAGTGATTGTTATCAAAATGAATTTGTTTATAAAACACCTTGAAAAACTTAATTGCGTTCATAACAAAGAAAATCTTTGTAAAGTTATTTTTGATTCTTATTTAAGAATTAAGCATGAAAATGATTTATTTTTTTTAAACATGATGATAAAATTTTGACGAACTGAGTATTGCATCGTTAATCTTTAAATTGTATATAGTTGCGCGCCTACATACAATTTGGAAGGGACCATGCAAGGCTGATTAGTAGTCACCATAAAACTAATGAATAAACACAACATTTTCTTTGAAGATTGTGAAAGATTAAATTTGATGAGATCTACAAAAAGTGCAAAATAAGGACATAGTGTTAGGGACACCTACATATGTGCCTATAGCATCTATTCTTTTGAGTTGAATTTACTCATCTGTGGAAATTGTCTTATTTGACAATTGACAATTCTTTCTTGTCCAATTCTCCCGTAGTGAGATTCCTAGAAAAGTATCTGATTACCGAGTGTTGATACCCGACTGGATGTATTGACGTTCTTATTCATTTCTTTTGATTTGATTTCATTTGAATGACCTGGGTAACGATCCGAGGAGCTTTCGAATGCGTACTCAAATTATGAAAACATGGGATATATTCATATTCGTTAAATGTTTTCATCTGTATCTGATTTGAAATTCTCTCGCATAGATTATGCGTTGACCTTACTCTTTTAATAGTAGTTGTGACTCCAGATATCCTTGAATATGTGAAGAATTATGAATTATTATTAGTCTTTTGAAAAGTTCACATCTTATCGACGGCAATGAAACTGGAAAGTTGATAGTGCCAGTAGAATGGATTGATTGATTATGACATGACAACATTGTCTTAATTGATGGGAACTCGAGTAGAATTCCCCTAAATGATAAGATGTTGATTATCAAAAGTAATCTAAATAATTCTCGATGGATGACCATATCCCGCATTTAGACTTAAAATTATACCGTGAATGGTTGTGAACTAGTTATAGATATTGTAATATAGAAGAACCCAATATGAATTTATTAAAAGATGTTTGTGTTATCTGAAACTTTAGTAGGTATTTGTTAATGAATTACCTATACTTTCGCCATTAAGGCAAGTAGAATTTGGTATTTGATTATATTCCCGGTGCTGCACCTATGGCTTGTGCACTGTACATCAGCACCATCTAAATTAAAGGAATTACCGTACAACTGAGAGTTGTCGGAGAAAGATTTTATTATACCAAGCCTGTCATCATGAAGAGCTATGGTGTTATCATTCCTTATATTTATAGAATACTGTGGACTGAGTAAATTGACAATCGAAAACGATATCCATAACTCGAAATGGAAGATTTGTTCGATCATTTACAAGGTTCTAGTGTATGTTTTAAAGATTTGATCCACGGCATGGTTATCATCAACTTCGCATCTGCGAAGAAGATTATCTATTCCAATCACTACATCCAGAAATTGTAATGAACATTATGAGTTTCACGTGATGTCGTTTGGATTGACCGATGCACATGTAGCATTCATAAATTTGGTGAATCACGTGTGTAGGCTGTAATTTGATAAATTCATGCTCGTGATCATTAAGGACTATATGTTTGTTTATAAGAATAAGAATGAGTTAATAATTATTTATAGATTGCCCTGAATTGGCCGAACGGTAAAAAGATGTACCTTAAATATTTAACATGTGATTAAAGACTTAATCCTTTACATAAAATGACCGTTTGATTAATGATGGTAAAATACATATATATATTGACTCTTCAAAAATTAAGAGCCCTTTTAAGACTTTGGATTTTACCAAAAAGAAATGGAAATATGTTTTGACAAATATTTTATCAAAGAAATTTTAAAGGGATTATTTCCTTATACACAAATCATTTAACTAAACTCCTGTTTAGGGGTAAATGTTTGTGTATACTTCAAAACAACTTAAGAAGTATTGAGTAGAACCGTTAAACCATGACTTAAAATTTGAAACGACAATTTTTGCTTTCAACTAAGAAAATTTTGACCAAAGTATAACCAAAGATTTCTCGAACATTTTCGAATCTTATTAATTATTTTAATTATTTTTCGATAAATCAACAAAAATCGTGTTAATTAAATTAAAAATTATTTTGAACATTTTCATATAATTGGACGGACTAAGAAATTTAAAATCTTTACGTTTACGTTTCATAAGAATTAAATAATTATTGTTAATTTACATGTAATAATTATCGACGCTTTAGACGTCGGATTGAGTAAAACAGATAAAGATAATAGTAAAGATGAAACTAAAACATAGAAGATATGAAGAAAGAATTTTGAATAAATACGGTTATGATATTTATTTCATTAGGAAAGTGAACGTAATTACTGACACATTATGTATAAGGATAAAGAATCCATTAGGACGTGTTCCTTAATAATGAAGGTGCAAAAATAAATTGCCGAACAATATAAAAATAAACGATGTTTGTAAAAAGGGATAATATAGATTATAAAAGAGGTTCGCGGATAATGTGAACCATTAGAATTGAGAAGCCGGTAACGTTAAATGTTTTAAAAGACCACTTGTGCTTGTCTAAATATGGAGGATTGTGGGATATAGTTATGTTGGAATTTGTAAGTATAAGTATTCTATTCTTGTCATTTCTGATTTAATGTATCATTATCAGAAGAAGATGTACTAATGACAAATTATGAAGGCAGACATCGCCTCATACATTAGTAAACGTCTAGCTATTGCAAAGGTCATCATCTGAATTTGATTCGATTTGGGTCATCGACGACAGACTGACCAAATCTGCTAATATCATTCCCGTTAATGATAAATGCAAAGGAGTTATGTAAACATAGTGTGCCTGTATCGAACATCTATATCAAGATCCTCGCTTCGCATTGAATTTCTAGAGATTTGCTCAGAAGTCATTGAGAGCGAACCTTGATGAGAGTACTATGTACCACCCCAATCGAATGGACGAGGTAAAGTAACGATACAAAGTAATATAAGTGCTATTTTATGTTTGAATGAATGACCTTCGGTAATAAATCGTATAATCGCTTTCCTTTGGAAGGATTACCATTGATAATCATCGTATTAGGATTGAGATCGAATCTTGCTAGGATCTAAATCTTAGAGCATCTGTAAGCAAGAGTTGAGATGAAGACACCCGACATACACCCACTGTGAGTTGGACATGTCTTTTAGGTTTAAGGTTTCCTATGATGGCAAACCTAACCTTGCAAAATACCTGACCCGCGAGATATGAAATGATTGTTGAAATTAGGATTTGATTATTAACTACCGATAGTGGGCAGGAGGTTATGTGAATATGAAATGTAGATCTTGAAGTGCCAAATGGGTAGCGAAGTTATGCCAAAAATTTTAACCTTGGAAAAATGAATTCATGATCTGACAAATCATGGGATATAAGTCCCCGTTGTATGGGACCATTGAGATGATATAAAAAGATTGGTTTGAAAGGCATATAAGCTGGATCTACCCTAGGACTTCAAAGACTGCTTGAATTATGTTTCATATATCGAACTTGATGGAATATCTATCAAGTGAGAATCTGATTATTCTTAGTAGAGCTTAGATCGGCGAAAAGTTGCATTCATCAGAAACCCGTGAACATCATGGATAGAGAAAGTAAGTCAACATTAAGCCTGATCTTGTTCCCGTAGTTATGTTTGATGAAACTCGCGTATTGTAATCAATTACGCTTGTGATAAAAAAACCGAATGTGGAGGAAATACCCACATGGCTTTAACTCTATAAGAAGCGAGTAGTAAGATGATCTTTGAGGACAAAGATCCTGTTTAGGGGTAAATGCTGTGACAATCCGTCAATTTATGGTTGATATTTTATTCTCAAATATTATTTAAAAACATTATTTTAATGTTACAATGTGAACTCACTTATTTTTGGGAAGAAATTTGGATTTACGTCTTGGAGTAGCATCGACTACGTCTAAACCGGAGGATTCAACGTTACGTGCTTACGTTTACATACACCGTCTTTGGTGAGAGTCCGACATTTCAGAAAATAAATTTATCCGTGAATATTATTTTGAAGTTTTAAATTTGTGTTGGTTCATAATCTCACAAATTTACGAGAAGAGATTAGGACTTACGATTTTAATTTAACGTCTTTTACGACTAAACCGGAAACCTTAGGATTACGAATTTACGTTTTCGAACTCCGTTTTTGATGAGACAATTTTTATTAGATTCGTTTTGTGCCGTTGATTCATAATTTATAATAACATTTTTCGTAAAACGACCCGAGAGCACGCAAATCGAGGAAACTACAATCGAGGAATAGCCGTAAATTAGCGGGATGGGACAAAACTAGTTTATCCCACCCCACTAAATAGGGACACCACATCAAAAGATGTGGCATCCTTACACTAAACTAAGTTACACTTGTAACTTAGCTTCATTTTGAAGCTTCTCTTCCCACTAAACTAACAAAACCACTAGACATTACCATTTCCTTCCATTTTCACATGCAAACCACCATAAACACTCTCCTCTCTCTCTAAATTCGTCCCATATTCATCAAGAACAACCCTCATTTGATCAAATTTAACCATGAAATCATATGTTATTTACATATATGATGATGCCCTTTTGAAAGCCCTATAGATTAGTGCAAGTTTTAACAACCAAGGAGGAGTTTCCATGGAGTAGTAGGGCTGATTTTCCACAAGGAGTTCATGAAGAATGGTGGTCTTGAAGATGGTCTTGGTGATTCACAAGTTTCTCCATCAAAATCTATGTTTTGATCACAAGCTACATCATCATGGTGGTATAAAGATTGTCCTCCTCATCCTCTTGTTATTTTGATTATGTAAACATGCATTTTATTTCCTATTGTATATGTATATGATGATTATATGATGATAAAAGTATTGTGTGGGGATTTGGTGTTGATAAACATGCTTAAAAAGATGGATAAACTACATGTAAAATGGGTAAATCTTGTTTAAATAATAGGTTGTATAAAACAGTAACTAACCACATGTTAGACTGATAAAATGATGAAGTAGAATCCATTTATAGTAGCTATGGGTCTTGTACACATGTGAGATTGGCCATGTAATGGAATCATTGTAATGAGTGAGATATGATCAAAACAAGTTTAGGGTACAAATCTGAGTTCACTGTTTTGGACGATTTTTAGAAAATACTTAGAGGATGATTCAACAGTATCTATAGAAGAGTTAAATGGAGCACATATCATGTAATTTATGTTATAAAAATTTGAGCTTCTATCTCCATATAGAACTCCAGATATGGCAGTTTTGGTGAATATGAAAATAAAAATCAGATTTTGAGAATTAATGTTTATTATTATTATATAAGCACTCAAAATTATATTGTATAAAATGTAAAATAAAAACCCACTAACTTATGGATTTTATTTATATAATTATGTAAAAGGTTAAATAAGTGGACATTTTATAAAAATGGTAACTTGTTAAGTTTTATAAGTTATAAAACTATAAACATGATTTTTACGACTTTTTCGACTATTACCGTAAAATTAACGTTTTTGTTAAATAAAACTTAGACGGTTGGACCCGTCTAATGTAAACTTTTATAAACACATATACTGATATATAGACATGTATAACAAGTAAAAACCGATAAAAAAACCGGAACTATAGGACATACGGATATTAACGAGCTAAGTAAACATATTAGACTAATAATTGGACTAAATAAGTTAAACTCTTATAAAAAGAACTTATTGGGCTTAACCCATTTGGGCCCAACTTGTAAAGATTAACTACTGATAATATAAGTATAAAATGGATTAAAACAAGTTAAAGAACTTATAATAAGCTCATTGGTCTTAAAACGTGCAAATAGGTAAAACTAGTAAACTAGTATAAAAGTTATCAACATATAACACTAAAATGAGTAAACGAGAATATGTAAACCCAATTGATCATCATATATATATATATATATAATCATCATATGTATACATAATTGTTATTTTTATAAAGTCATTGGACATGAGTCTAAGACGAGTATTATTTGTCTAGGTTTCCGTGATTGAAGCACGTACCGTACGACCGAATTGCCGATAACCCGCCTTCCCACATCAACGTGAGTTCATAGCCTCGCACTCTTTTAAATGTTTTATAAACCCGCGAGGGAGATAACATGTTAGTTTTTATAAAATAGGACACCATTTGTCCCGATTGTTTGTTTATTGATTTGGACCCGAATGATTGTATGACCCGATTGTATGACCTGATAAATGATTAAAGGACCCGATAGATGAAATTAAATGGATTATTAAAGTTAGGTCATGTCACTAAAAGTCCCATTAGCATGAATTGTGAACTACCGGGATTTGGTAGACGCTTGTGCATATGATAGTACTATTTGGGGACGATCACCCCAGTTCGCGCCTTGACGGTTGATCCCCGTCGTGCCACATTGATTGGTAAGCGAATTTATGTATGAGAAGATTTCCATAGCGTGACCTTTGTGACGACACGCTACTTTAGATGGGCAAATTGAGTATCGGGTTAGCTACCCGTTGTTGGTTTAGTAAGGTAACAATGTCATGCGGCTTATAACAATCCAAACTAACGAAATACTACTAGACGCTCCGAATTACGATGTATTGCCTGACTAGCAATACAGGGTCATACTATTGATATTATGATTGTGTTTTGGTTTTCATAACCATATTCATATAACGGTTTTTATTTTCATACAACGTCTTAAGACGTATTGTATGATGTTTTTACGACATTGGCTCGTATACTGATTTTTAAGGCAAATGCCTATATTATGATTTTAGTGAAGATTTGTATAAAATGACTTTGGCTATTTTATGGCCTATTAAAATGATTTGTACAAAATGATTTTCAGTAATAATTTTATACTGATATTATATTGATGGATTATATTAAACTCTATGAATTCACTCGGCGTTATCGCTGACCTTTTCTTTTAACATGTTTTATCTCAGGTACTTGAAGGTAATTCTCGGGAAGACGACAAGAATTCATGGCCTGCACTTAAACAATATTTTCCATTCAAATACTTTGTAAAACTTTGTATGAAATAATATGACTTGGGACCGATGTAACTTTGATATTTATGAATGGAAATGATTTATTAATAAACGACGCGATTTTTATGCGTTGTCTATGATGTGAGTAATGTGCTATCTCGTAACACCAACTAGTCTTCCGCTGTATTGAGTTGTATAAATTTGGGGGTGTTACATTTGTTGTTGGGATTAGTTGATAAGTATTGGGTTTAGCTTATTTTGGTAGAAATCATAAAACTTTTTGTGGTTTTTGATCAAAAATCGAGTTTTGATTCGTGTAAAACGCTATTTCCTGGGCTCGAAGTCAATTTTTTCCAAATCATTCCGAATTGCCAAACATTCCGAGTAGCCAAACATTCAGAATAGCCAAACATTCAGAATAGCCAAACATTCAGAATAGCCAAACATTCCGAATAGAAAGATCATTCCGAATAGTGGATTATTCCGAATAGAATATCATTCCGAATAGGGGATTATTCCGAATAGTAGGATTATTCCGAGTAAGGGATTATTCCGAGTAGGGTTATTCCGAGTAGGATTATTCCGAGTAAGGGATTATTCCGCATAAGGGTATTCCGCATAAGGGGTTATTCCGCACAAGGGTTGTTCCGAATAGGTTTATTCCACACAAGGGTTATTCCGAATAGGGTATATTCCGCATAAGGGTTATTCCGAATAGGTATATTCAGTATAAGGGTTATTCTGAATAGGTTCTATTCCGCATAAGGTTTATTCCGAATAGGAGTTATTCCGGATAAGCAAGATCAAGGGGTATTTTTCGATTATTAGTGGATTTAATCTTGGCTTCTTACACACTCTTTACTTCAACAACACAACACAATTCACAACCTTACTTCACTGCTCGATCAACCGATAATCTTTGTTTCTTTAAAGTGATCAAAATGAATCCAAATTCATTAATGCCTCAAATGACATCACTTACGGATATTTCCGTCATTACGGGAACGGATAATCGCCCTCCAATGCCCATTAAAGAAGTTTTTGAAGCATGGCAAGGCCGTATGATGTCATACATTAAGGGAAAACCGACATATGGGAGGCTTATGGTCAAGTCAATTCTAAATGGTCCACTTGATTATGGTACCATTGTGGTTAACAATGTGACTCGACCACGGGAGTTTGAAGAACTTACACCAGCCCAACAACTTGTTGTCGATGCAGACGAAAAGGCTCTTCAAACCATTCTCCAAGCTCTTCCACATGACATATATCGAATGGTAAGTCAATATACGGTTGCAAAGGATTTATGGGAACGTCTGAAGGTGTTGCTACAAGGTGCCTCTCTCACTAAACAGGAACGGGAATGTCAGTTGTATGATCTGTTTGATAGATTCACGTACAGTCCAGGGGAAACGCTTCACGACTACTACTTCAGATTCACTACTCTCATGAATGATTTGAATGTATACAATCTCGTGATTGCTCCATTCCAGGTTAACACCAAGTTTTTGAATACTTTACCTCAAGCTGAATGGGGTGAGTATATTACCGATGTTAAGTTAACCAGGGATTTGCATAAGTGCAATTTGGATCAACTCTATGCTTTTCTTCAGCGGCATGAGAAACACGTGATCATGCACCGTTCGCCTCGAGGTATGTACCCTGATTCTTTAGCTTTGATGGCAAATCAACCAAGCTTGTCATACAACAACACTCCTTATATCATGGGACACCAAGCCTATCATCCATCACCGTACATGACTCCAAGCTTCCCCCAATATTCGATTCTGCCACAACCACCCACCTCACATCAGCAACAATATCGGTTTAATGCACCTTCGTCTCAGAGAGAACCATAAGCATCACAATATGCCTCACAACCTCACCCATATTCACCAGCAAGCATTGCACCTTATGCTCAGTCATCATATTCTTCTTATCAAGAAAATGTAGCATATCGATCAAGCTACTCTGACCACATGAGTATTCCTTCTGGTGCTTATGCAGCTCCACAAGACCAAGCAATGTATTGTGATAATGATGAAGTCCCCATTCCTGAATTCAAACAAGGAACTGACCCAGTTGAAGTGTTAGCCACTATGTCTGCTTATCTCACAAGGACATTGAGCAAACGAGGATTTAGAGGACCAGCTCCTACTAACAATCAGCTGAGGAATTCATCTAATTCTCGAAAACAAGCTACTATTGAGAATGGCAGGGTAATGGTTCAACATATTCAACCTTATCAGGGGAGACCCACTACATCAACCACCAATGCACGCACGGTCAATCCTGCTCCAATGGTCAACACTCCTCCACGGGCTAATTCCACAGGCAAGTTGAGAATGATTACATGCTACAACTGCAAGGAAGAAGGTCACATGTCCAGGGATTGCACAAAACCCAAGAGGAGAAAGGATGGTCAATGGTTTGCAGAGAAGATTTATTTGGTAAACGCTCAGGCACAAGGACAGGAACTTGATGAAGAGGAGCTTGCATTTCTTGCTGATCCAGGGATTGCTGAACAAGAAGTTGTCACTACACACAATGTAGCATACCAAGCAGATGATCTGGATGCTTACGATTCAGACTGTGATGAACTTCAATCTGCTCAGGCAGCTCTTATGGCAACTATCTCTAGCTTTGGGCCAGAAAAAATATCTGAGGTACTTACTAATACCATTGATAATACCACTGATACTAGTATTCAACCACATCAAGTTGGGCAAGAGGGTGCTGATCCGAATGAGTCTTCGGTGGTGAGTCTTTCAAATAAGGAGACAATCAATGATAGTAATATCAATGTGAGTCCCCAGACTTTGAGTGAATCACAACCGGGAGCCATTTTGCATACGCATATTCCTGCTCAACAAGATTTGGTCATGGTTCCTGCTACATTACTTAGCCAAATGAATACTGCACTCTTAGAAACCCTAGCTAAGAATAAGAATTTGTCTGCTGAGTTTGCTTTGTGCAACGAAAAAGTTCAAACTTTGGAATTAGTTCCTTCGTCCACTGTTCTAACAAATCCCGAATATGATCATTTTCGAAACAAACAAATGAGTCGTTTGCAAGAAATTGAAACCTTAAGAGCAGATCTTTCTAACGAACTTAAAGAAAAAGAGTTAGTGGTCACTAATTTTCACAAACTTCAAACAGATTTTGAATTACTCGAGTCTAAAAAGAATGGAATGGAAATTAATGCGGCTAATAAGATTAGAAGTTTAGATTATTTGCTTTTAAGACAATACGCTGCCTCTCAACTAGTGCACTTATTTGACGCATCGTTTAGAGAGTTTAACTTATCGCGTCAAAAAGGCCTTCCCCCTAACCCACGGTATGCAAAACAAGCTTTTATCCATATTCCAAGACTTTATAATGCAACCCAATTAGGATTGGTCTTAGACCCGATTGTTATTTTCGATGATCGTACAAATAAGGATCTAGTTGATGAGAATCGGTCATACAACTTTGCAAAATATCCCGAGTGTGATTATTTTAAAATGAATCAGGAGCTTGCAAAAACGGATTTTAGAATTCGCTTCCATATGGATAAAGATCTCATCACAGCACCAACCTACATGTTAAATGAAGAAAACCCTAGTACACTTCCTACACTTGTCAAAATGGAAGGACCTAAGGAAATTCCAAAGGATCTTCCACCTGTTAGCACTGTATGGTTAAACTTGCAAGAGATTAATCAATACTTTGCTAGTTTTGACAAGGTCATTCTGGAATGTACGACTTCAAATGGCCTAAACGCCGGAGAATGGGCTTTCGAACACATGAACGAGGTGTTTAAGAATGAGATCAATCTGTTTGTCGAAAGTCTAAAAGGAAGTTTTGCATCTCTTTCGGAAAATCTCGAGATTGAAATTGCAGAAGTTCAAAAAGTGTTTTATGAAATGGACACCGCTTACGAACTACAATTAATTGAAAAGGAAAAGATTTTATCCGAATATGACCGATTCTTGTCCCAAGTAATTTCTTGTGATGTGCTTACTACTGTAAATGTTAATTATTCGAATGAGCTTACATCCGCTATGATTAAATGTGATGCTGTGAATATATGTGATGATGTGTGTGATCTCTCTGTAAATGTTGCTGCTACTGTAAATGAGGTAGATAATCATTCTTGTCACGAGTCTAACGCTGAATTTTTAAAGCTTCAAGATTCTTACAATTTACTTACAAAACGTTTTAATCAACTTGAACAACATTGTATATCTTTAGAATTAAAACAACAAACTCAAAATGAGGATCTTTTGATAACAAATGGTTGTGAAAACAGTGTTGAGACGAGTGACAAGATGATTGAGATAGTTAAGGCATTAGAGGAAGAGATTATGAGATTAAAGAGAGATGTGTCATCAAATGAAACACTAAAATTGGAACTAGAGGCTGCAGAGTCTAAAAACCAAGACTTAGAAATTAGACTTTCGTCTATTCTAGGGGAGATGGATCGGGCAAGACAGGGACTATCCGCTCTTTATGGTTCAATAGAAGAACGCTTAGCTTTTAATGCAGCACAGCAACAATCTTATGTCGAACAACTGAACCAAAAGTGTGAGGAAATCTCTGACTTAAACATCCAGCTCATTGACAAAAACATGGTTTTAGCCGAGTTAAAGGAGACACTTCTTCTCACCCGACAAGAAGTTGTTAATAACTTAGCTACCAACTCTGCACCGTCCTCTAGTGCTCCAACAACCAATTCAGTAGTGCTTTATAAGAACCCGCTCCATAAGAAAAACCCGGTTACCTACGATGATTATATGAGGAATGCAATTAAGCATGTAGATCTTGTTAGGAATATTTTAGATGATTTGTATGCGTTAGATCCTTCAACAGTTACTATTATTCAGCTCATGAATATATTAAGCGTGTTCAATATTGCTTAGCATATTTGCAATACATAGGAAAACCGGGTTCTGCACTACTTAATAATCGACCCATTACTGTAACTCCATTCAATAAGACTCCAGGAGCAAAACCGTCATTGGCACCATCCACTAAGACACCTTTAAAATCTGTTACTAATGTTCCCACTTTGCCTTCTACAGGATTAAAAGAGTCTACTAAGGCTAAAGGATCGCCACTCAAGAAAGATAAGATCAAGCCCTCCACTAGTAGTACCATCAATAAGAAAGTAGAAGCTCACCATAGGAATGTTATGTCAGATTTAAATAAAAAGAATCATGTTGCTAAGACTAAAAGCTCTGCGCCTGTGCAGAAGCCTAAACCATTTGTGAATTCTAATTTGAAATGTTGGAATTGTAATGAGTGCATGTTTTCCCAATGTCATGATTTGTGTCTTATTGATCATGTGAATGAAATGAATGCCATTAGAAATGATCTTGAATGGAAGCCCACTGGGAGAACTCGTACCCAAGTTGGATGGCAATGGCATCCCACTGGTAGGACCTTTACATTAGATGGAAAAATGTGCCCTTTAACTAGGAATGCATCCATTGAGGTTAGGTCTCAGCGTCCTTTAGTTAGGCACACTAGCACTAAAGTATGGAAACCGCGCCCTTTAATTAGGTCAGCCCCCACTATAGTGCCTATCAGTGAAGAAATACCTCAGGATTTAAGCCAACTTCAATCTACACCACCAACTAGGAAGAAGGCTAGGAAATCTAAGAAACCTAAAGTTAGCAAATCTAAGATCATTAAATCTGTACCTGCTAATAACAAGGAACACTCAGATTCCGAAACCTATACATTGTCTTCGTCTGGTGATATTTTCAGGTGGTCCAAATCATCCTCTGGTATTTAGACTCCGGTTGCTCAAAGCATATGACCGGAGATCGCTCGATGCTCCGAAATTTTGTCAGCAAGTTTCTTGGAACGGTTAAATTCGGTAATGATCATATTGCAAAGATAATGGGGTATGGTGAATATCAGATTGGAAACGTTACGATTTCAAGGGTATACTATGTAGAATGTCTTGGTCATAATTTATTTTCAGTAGGACAGTTTTGTGATTCCAACCTAGAGGTTGCTTTTCGACCGCATACTTGTTTCATCCGCAACTTGGAAGGAAAAGATTTGTTGAAGGGGTCTCGTGGTGCAAATCTTTATACTTTGTCCTTACAAGACATGATGGCCGCCTCTCCAGTATGTCTTCTCTCTAAAGCATCTAAGACCAAGTCATGGTTATGGCATCGCAGATTATCTCATCTCAACTTTGATGCTATTAATCATCTGGCTAAAAACGAATTAGTTCGTGGTCTTCCAAAGCTCAAATTTCACAAGGACCATTTATGTTCCACGTGTTCAAGGGGGAAAAGTACCAAGAAATCATACAAGCCCAAAGCTGAAGACACCAATCAAGAAAAACTTCATCTTTTGCATATGGATCTTTGTGGGCCAATGCGAACCGAAAGTGTGAGCGGTAAGAAATTCATCCTTGTTATTGTGGATGATTTCTCCAGGTTTACATGGGTTAGATTTCTACGTACAAAGGATGAAGCACCGAAGGCTATCATCACTTTTCTGAAATTCATTCAGGTACGTTTAAATACTACTGTCCGCCGTATTCGTACAGATAATGGAACAGAGTTCGTCAACTAGACTCTTCGTGATTACTATGAGGAAGTTGGTATCTCACATGAAACATCCGCTGCACGTACTCCACAACAAAACGGTGTCGTTGAAAGACGGAATCGTACGCTTATGGAAGCTGCTAGGACTATGCTGATTTATGCGAACGCTCCATTGTTCTTGTGGGCAGAAGCTGTATCTACTGCATGTTTCACCCAAAACCGCTCTATCATTCGGAAACGCCATGGAAAAACACCTTACGAGCTTCTACATGATCGTAAACCCGATGTTTCATTCTTTCATGTGTTTGGTGCTCTTTGTTATCCAAACATTAATAGTGAGAACTTGGGCAAACTTCAACCGAAAGCCGATATAGGTATTTTCATTGGTTACTCACCCTCCAAGAAAGCATACCGAATTTACAACCGTCGTCTTGGTAAGATAGTAGAAACTATGGACGTAGATTTTGATGAGCTGACAGCGATGGCTTCTGAGCAACGCAGCTCTGAACCCGCGCTTCATGAGATGGGAACCGGTTCTATTAGTTCCGGATTAGTTCCCAATAATCCTACTTCTACATCATTTTTACCACCTACACGGCCCGAGTGGGATAAATTATTTCAACCGTTGTTTGATGAATTCTTTGATCCCCCAAATGTGAAGTTCCAGCACCTGTAGTGATAGCGCCAATCCCTGAAGTTGTTGCTCAAGCTAATGAAGCTTTATCAAATGCATCTTCAATTAACATTGAACCGGATACACCTCTACCAAGTGATTCTCAAACTACACCTGATCTTCACCCTTACTTGTGCCTACTGATGTGGAAGAGGATTCTACTGATCACGATTTGGAATATGCTCACCTACAAGAGCTTCCTTTCTTTCGTATACCGATACCTGAAAACCCTTCAGCCGCGTCTACCTCAGAAGAAGCTCCTACAATTGTTCACTCCAGACCACCACGGATTGAAAATCACAGCACCAAATGGACAAAAGATCACCCAATTAGGAATGTTATTGGAGGTCTCGATCGACCAGTCTCTACACGCCATCAATTACAAGAGAGTGCACTCTATTGCTATTTTGATGCAATTCTCTCCAAAGTTGAACCTAAAAACTGGCAACATGCTATGACTCAATCATCTTGGATTGAAGCCATGCAAGAGGAACTAAATGAATTCCAAAGACTTGAAGTATGGGAATTAGTTCCTCTCCCTGACAAGGTTAACATCCTTACTTTGTTGTGGGTTTATAAGGTTAAACTCGATGAGATGGGTGGAGTCTTGAAGAATAAGGCTAGATTGGTTGCTAGAGGATATAAACAAGCCTTGGGTATCGACTTTGAAGAATCTTTTGCTCCTGTTGCAAGATTGGAGGCTATTAGACTATTCCTTGCGTATGCTGCTCATATGAACATGATCGTCTATCAAATGGATGTGAAGACGGCATTTTTGAACGGTGAACTAAGGGAAGAAGTCTATGTTAGTCAGCCGGATGGGTTCGTTAGCACGGAGTTTCCTAATCATGTGTACAAGCTTAAGAAGGCTCTCTATGGGTTGAAACAAGCTCCACGCGCGTGGTATGATCTCCTTTCAACATATCTCATTTCGGAAGGCTTCTCCAAAGGCAAGGTGGACCCCACTCTATTCACTCTCAAGGAGGACAACGACATGATTCTGGTACAAATTTATGTTGATGATATAATATTTGCTGCCTCTAGCATAGAATTGTCAAAATGCTTTGAGAAGATAATGTCCACACGCTTTCAGATGTCAATGATGGGAAATATTTCATTTTTCTTAGGATTACAAATTTCTCAGAATCCCAGAGGCATCTTTATTAATCAATCCAAATATGCTCTAGAATCTTTAAAGAAATATAACTTTGACAATTGTGACCCCGTGGACACTCCAATGGTGGAGAAATCCAAGTTAGATGAAGATAGGAATGGGACTATTGTCGATCCAAAACTTTACCGTGGGATGATCGGCGCCCTTCTCTATCTGACAGCTAGCAGGCCTGATTTGCAATTTGCCGTATGCATGTGTGCCCGGTATCAGGCTCGGCCTACCGAAAAGCACCTACATGTTGTTAAAAGGATCTTTCGGTATCTCAAAGGAACACTTCATCGTGGTCTATGGTATCCGAAAGATTACTCCATTGCTTTAATATCATACGCAGATGCCGATCATGTTGGGTGTCAAGACACGAGGCGTAGAACTTCCGGGTCTGTGCAACTCCTTGGAGACAGATTGATTAGTTGGTCTTCAAAAAGGCAGAAAAGCGCTGCAATTTCTAGCACGGAGGCTGAATACATCGCCATGTCCGGTTGTTGTGCTCAAGTCCTTTGGATGAGATCACAACTAACTGACTACGGTTTGGGATTCAACAAAATCCCGATGTATTGTGACAACAAGAGCGCCATTGCCCTTTGCTGCAACTACGTTCAACACTCCCGGGCAAATCACATAGACATTCGCTACCATTTCATTAAAGAGCAGGTGGAGAACGGAGTGATCGAGCTGTATTTTGTCACCACTGAGTATCAGCTGGCAGATATGTTCACCAAAGCCTTAGATCGAGGACGAATCGAGTTTTTGATCGACAAGCTTGGCATGAAATCATTCTCTCCAGCGACTCTCAAAGAATTGGTAGAAGAATCAGCTAAATAGTGGTGGTAAACTATTCATGCGTATCCTTTGTTCGTGATCATGTATATTATCGTATATATATAAACCACAAAAAGAAAAATACAAAAATATAAAACCAAGAAAAACCATAAAAAATATAAAACCTCAGAAAACCATAAAAATTATAAAATCAAGAAAATCCAAAAATATTTTTTCGTTTTTCAAATCGGGCATGTCTTTTAGTACGGTAATATTTACGGCTTTAGAAATGTCGATCAATATTGACACGGCGCCATAAATAGAGTCCGTATAAAAGTTGTACATTTTTAAAACATGCCCATTATGGCTTGTAGTTATTTCAGACTACAACCTGTTTTTCGCATTAAAGTCACGTATTTCCTTGGAAAACGTTGGCTCACAACGGGAATTAATTTTCTCGGGCATGATTTACAAGCCAAATCATGCAAAGGGATCAAGTTTACTTTATAACTTGGTCTAACACGAGTTAGTGTACGTCTCAGTGCATTAATTTGTCTAAATAAGAGAAATCTTATTGCCACCACGAATCAATATTTTCAAAACATCAATTGACAAATGTTTTTCATCATTATATGCCTCGTTAAACAATGACTACAGCTCTTTAAATAGAAAACGGGTCATCGTTTAAGGGGGAGAAAATGTTAAATCGTCTTCGTCATCAAAAAGGTCTTCAAAAGTTTTTGAGGAAAATTAATTAGCTCAATGGTTAATGACTGGAATTGCCTCGACGTTAGTTTTGTAGTTGTTTGTGAGAGTGTCGTGAATAGTTTAGCAAAGATAGGTTAAGTTGGCTAAGTTTAACGATGGTTAGGGAGACTAGAAAATAAAAATGAAAAGACAAGGAATAAAAAGTAAAAGAAAGAAAAGACATGGGGCAAAAGTGACAAAGTATCAAACTTGTGAAAAGTTTGACCTAAGTCAATTCCCTCCTCCCCGTCTCTTTCATTTATCTTCTTTCTTTTCTGTTTTTTCTCTTGACCTCCATTATCACGCACCTTAAGCTTGCAAACATCACTGTTTTCATTCAAGATAATCCATCTCGTCATTCCTAAGGTACAATCATCAGCTAATTCGTGTAATTATTCCTTCAAATCAAATTAATTAACTCATTTTAATTAGGTTAAATCCAATTAGGGTTTCTGCTTAATTAGGGACAATTGATTTGGGGGTTTGCCTGGATTTCACGCGGAATAGAACAAGGATAAAACTGGTGGCCTTTAAAATGATTAAAATGAACATCTAAGCATTGATTAAACGATCAAAAGGGGTGATTAGGTTATTCCAGGTAAACGTATTGCTTCTAAGAGTTTTCCGAATATACGTTTTATTCCGCATAGAAGAATTATTCCGGGTAGACGTTTTATTCCGCATAGACATGTTTATTCCGCATAGACATGTTTATTCCGCGTAGACATGTTTATTCCGGATAGACTTGTTTATTCCGGATAGACATGTCTATTCCGGATAGACTTGTTTATTCCGGATAGACTTGTTTATTCCAGATAGACTTGTTTATTCCGGATAGAGGTTTATTCTGAATTAAATGTTTATTCTGAATGAAGGATGTTTGAGTGTTTTAAAAGTCTAAGGGATTATGTCATTTATATAATGCTTAGGTATAAATTCATCATGATATTCATATCTGTATGTATCAACTTTTGTGTTTTATTCTTAAGCAGTAACAATGACTAACCCAACCGTGCAACAAATACAAGACTCTAGAGCAGCAGCCATTGCTGAGGCCAAAACCCTCAAGTTCATTCCAAACAACTACCGGTTGAAGGAGGTCTCTCATTCCGCTCACAATGGTATCAAGGTAGGTTCAGCCATTCTTGACAATTCTCACCTCAAGAATGCGCTAAGGAAAAGTGCTTCGGTACCTTTCGACTACATGTACGAATTTTGGGCAACCAAAGAGAAGACGTCAAATAAGATCACATTCTTCCTGGATAACAAGCAACAAACTCTCACCGTGTCAGACTTCCGTAAGATCTTTGGTTTTCGGGAGGCACCCAAAGGATTATCATACTCAGCGAACCCTACCAAGGACCAGCTCATGGAGATGTTCACTGACATTGGATGTGCAGACATACGAATAGTGTCCGAGTTTACCACAGCCAAAGTGGGACAACCTTGGAGAGCAATTTTTGGTATTCTCAGCCGATGTCTCACACCCAAAACAACTGGGTATGATGATGTGCATCCGCCAATCATCAAGATGTTCTATGGTATGTTCAAAGGTATGTGTATTGATTATGCATCATTGCTGTGGGAAGAGTTTATTTTTCAACTCTTCACAAACACGAAGGGTAAGGCTAAAGGTTACCAGTACCCTAGGTTCATCAAGCTAATCATACATTACTTTATGAAAAACGATGCATCTATTAATAAGCGTGCAGGTAGCCGTCACCACACAATGGATGCTGATGATTTGGTGGACTTAAGGCAAGAAACTCACTCCAATATTGTTATCCCTCGTCCCATTCCCAGTCATCTCCTGACAGATGAGATTATCGCATCTGCTGATTACAAGAACTTGCTACAAGAAATCGAGAATCAACGAGCAAGCATTCAAGCAGGAGAAGACTCATCTACCACGGTTAAGATCAAAGGTAAACGCAAGCAAACAGCTTTACCTGAACCCAAAGCCAGAAAGACAAAGACCGTAGCTAAGAAGGGTAAGAGCACGGCTGACAAGTTTGTTCTTCACGATGAAGAAGATATTGATGACGATCCTACTCTTGACAAGACTGAGAAAAAGTTAATGAAGATGGCTATTGAAAAGAGTAGGAGAGACACGGGCGGTAGTGGTTCAGGTGCACGGATGGATGTTGAAGAAGAGTACGAGGAGCCAGATGATATTGATGAGTTTGAATCACCCGAACGGTACACTACTTCGAAGGAGACATCCATTGCTGTTTCAGCAAGTGTTGAAAAGGAGTCCGGTGCTACTAAAATCATGGTACCTACCTAGCCTCTCGTAACTCAACCTCCACCAATCCAGCCCTTACCAACCCGACCGGTGCCAACACCATTCCTTCCACCTCCAATAACTTCCATCCTCAGTACTGTAATCACAACCGAGCCTCTTCAACCAACCCAGAGTAGCTCTGCATCATCTTCAATGGCTGCATTCGTAATGGCATAAATGTTGGATAAACACACGGACAGTCAAAGACAAGAGATGAATAAACTTCGAGAAGAACTACTTCGACGAGTAAAAAGTGAAGAGGCATCCAAGAAAGCCCAAGAAGAGATGATGGCTAAGTTCACTGCAGAGATGGAATTGACATGAAAAACTCATGCAGAAGAACTTGCTCGGGTCAAACAGGCTGAAGCTGATAAGTATGAAGCACGACTTACGAGACTTCGAACCATTAAAGATAAATATAAGGAGCAGAAAGAAACACTTGAAGCTTCTATTTCAGAGAAGGTGAAAGAATCTGTTGAGTCCCTTATGCCAAAGCTGCATGAAGAAATGAGGAAACTTGCAGCTGATAACTTGATGATAAAGTCGTCCAACCCTTCCGAATCCGCATACAAAATGGCATATGACTTAACGGATTTTGAATTGAAGAAGATTCTCAAAGCTCGCATGAGGGAAGTTGGATCTTTTGATAAGTCTAAAGTTCAGCGGACACTCTACAAAGCACTCAATGAAGCTATCATGGAGGATGATCGGTTGTTTAAGATGTTTGGAAGTGTGGTACCTTACCACATTCTGCCTGAGGAGGAAAAGGAAGATAGTGAACAAGAGGAGGGTAACGGTGAAGAAGAAGAAGAAGATGATGATGATGATGGTGACGATGATGATGATGGTGACGATGATGGTGATGATGATGAGGATGGTGATGATGATGATGGTGGTGATCGAAATGAGGAGAGTGATAAGGGAAGCAACAGGGACGACGATGAGGATGATGGTGGTAAACATGATCAGCCTAAAACAGGGGAAAAGGTTGCCAGCACAAAGAAACCATCTAAGTCTGGTACCAAGTCTCAGAAAGATGCTGCGCAAAAGGAAAAATCCACCTCTACGGAATCAAGACGAACCAAGTGGCGCCATGATGTGAATGCTACTACGGCGTCATCGATTCCCGAATCAGTAACTAAACCTGAATTTGCACAACACTCGCCTGTTCATGACACCGCCGAGATGCCTGAATCAGAACCAGCAGATGTTCATGTCTCTACTCCTCTGCAACAAGAACCACATTCTACTGTTCCCGAGTCAAGCACACGGGACTGGGCAGACACATTGGAGATTGATGAAACTGCACCGCCACAAGCTTGGATCACGGCAGCTGCTAAATATGATCCAATCACAGACGCTGACAGAGATGTTCTATATCTCCGTATCCGTAGTCCGATAGACTTGTGTGCATTTCTGGCTCATGAGTATAAATCTTCGGTCACTCCGTCTTTGGTGAAGAGAGCGCTAAAGGATAAGAGAATTCACGCCAAAACTAGGTTAAGCCGCATGGAATACGAGTATTATGTTGATGAGGTCCTGAAAGCTCTTAATACCGTTCAAAGGCCAGGTCTTCATGAGTCAGAAAGAGCTCCACCTCCACTTGATCCCTCTCAAGATAATCAAATTGCTCTTGACTTCTTTGTCACCTATGATCTTGAGTATCTTCTTAAGGGGTCATCCAAGTACGCCACCTCCCTGACCTTGTTGAAAGCAGCTAATTGGGGGACAATACCCTGGATCGAGGAAAAGGTAAACCAACTCTGGGTCCCAAAGGTAAATCGTAATTATGATATGTATGTTGTTATAGGTGCATCACATTGGGACGAGCGAGTCCGAAGGGCGTACAGAGGTTGCTGCTTAGCCAATTCAGGAAGTCGTGTCAAATCCGATATTCGCATCTCAAGTATTTTGGGGCTGAAAACTGAAGCCAAAAATGGCTATCATCATGTGACGGAGATTCGTCTAAAAAGGGAGGATGACAGAGAATACACAATACAGCAGGGAGATTTTTCTATCATTCGCCTTGAAGATATCGAAGACATGTTGCTTATGATGACCCGTGATCAACTGACCCATCTTACTCGTGAAGAAATCATCGCCTTGAATACAGCACACTTCGTATGTTCACACGAAGCGTTGTTATCAAGAAACGAGTTGAAGATATTCAATTGGGAGTTGAAAGCTACCAAAGGAAGCTTAACCTGACCCGTCCAATGAACCAAGTTCTACCTCAACATGTCACAAGATGTCCTTATACCGGCATTACTGTTCCGAGTTACGGGATTTTCTACTTGAACAGTCGTGGAATAATAAAGTTTATGAGGATAGGTGAGCTTTATAAGTACAGTGACGGGACTCTCATATACGTCAGAGGAAAATTGGAGCATCTTAATTCTGGTGGGTCTTTACCAGAGATGACTGAGGACTGGCATCCGGGTTATCGGCGAATGGCGAAATATGTGATCAAGAAGATTGATCAAAAGCTCCGGGAACGTAGATTGATGAGGAGCTTAGAAAGGTTCGTTGGTGGTAGACCATATGGAGTGCACCACAAGTTACTGCAACGATCCATCTAATGGATCGTACATCTCAGGTCTACTCTATATTGGTTTTTAATTGTGAATATGTAAATTTGTGAATATTGTGATTTTACGGCTTGATGTAGTGTTAAGGTATGATAATTTTTCAAGAATTTCTCACGAGATTCTAAATCTTTTAAAAAATATATCATACTAAAGCACTACAACTATCCCTTATTAATTTAAGGGGGAGCATTAACATGTTCTATGGCCAAACATCGATTTCATTTTTACCCAAAGACCGGTTAATCCATTCAATATCCCAAATATTAATGGTTAACATTTTGGATAAGGGGAGAAAATGGGATTAAGGAGACTTAAATGATACTTGGCTAAAAGATGAAAAAGACTTAACGATAATCCAACTTAATATGTGTAAAGCACGTGTTAAGGGGGAGCGTTTTTTATGAACAAAACACTTAAGGTACAAAACTCTTGATTTCAATATCACAAGTACCTTAAGTGATTTTCAAGGATTTTTCATGGTGACTATACTTTCCCAAAACACGCTTAATTCACGACGGATGTGGTGACAAAAGGGTGGTAGGAATAGGTTTTAGTCCAATGATTCATCAGAACCGATGGAATCTTCCCAAGGACAATTCCCTAGATAGAATTAGAAGTCCTAGGAAAGATGGAGAAAGATTGTGAACGTAGCTGAATGCCGACCAAGTACTTAAGCTAGCACTGGAACAATCACAACAAGGTGCTAGTTATGACGTATTGGTAAGCATTGAAGGGGTTGAAGAATGAAAAAGAATTGTAAAGATAAAGGGTGTAAAGAAAGAAGCCCTCCTTACAACTTTAGGCAGAAACCGGGTCAATACATATGATATTGAGATCATTCATTAATGATTCTTGATATTGAAGAAAGACATCATGGACCCAGTGATGCAATGCACAACCCTTCCCAGCTAACTCAAATATCTCTCAAAAGGTATTTGTTTTAATCACACGGAGATCAACACGTTATCTATTGGTTTATTCACTCCGAATAGAATGATATTGAAAAGGTGGCACTCCTCTCCAGCCATCGCTCACTAAATCAAAACGCACTATCGAGTCTAGAGCCACGAGATCATCAAAAGTCTCATTGGACACTCTTCATTTATTCCTTGCTTTCTCACACACCGTGAAAAGTAAGAGATTTTTTATGAGTCCTACGCAGTATTCTTGTAATATTGCCAGAACATCCGAGTAATACGCAAGTATTACAATAAAGATGGAAATCCTGCTTGAGCCAACATCAAACAAGCTCATGGTAGGTTACACGTGCGGTTCTTTAAGAACCAATCTTGTGAAAAACTGGAAAGAAACAGTAGTTTAATTCTTAATTGAACTTAAACTCGTTCCAGGCCTCTACGCATTATCATATGATCTTGCCAGAACACTCATAATGACACTCTTTAGTGTTCACAGTGACGAGTGGAAATCCTTCTAGTGTTAACATCAAACAGCACTTGGTAGGTGACGTGCAAGATTCTTTATGAATTAAGCTCGTGATAACTGGAAAGCAACGATGGTGAAAATCTTAATTGAAATTCACTTGTTCCAGGTTTCATGATTTGACGGCTTCAATCACAAGGATAATTTATCCAAGTGATTCACTCTTTATGTTCGCAGTCAAGCTTAGTGATCGTCGAATAAAGAGAACGGGTTTACCCGCTAAATCCTGTCAGGAAGTTACTTAATTGAAACTATCCGTCACAGGTACGATATCTAATATCGTCCAACGGTCTTCACCGATCGGAGGTAAAACGCTACCGATTTAGAATTAAATGTTCTAAGCCATTTCATTCGTGTCTTATCATGTTGCTGCGAAGACGGTGGCGTTGCGGTATACCAGTTGAAGTCGTTCCCACATGCTTATGTTTTTCTGCATCAAAGTTCAGCAAAATTCAAGAAAGTGCAAAATGAAGTCTTCCGCTGTACCAAACTCTGAAGCTTTCGAGAATTCAACAAAAGACATAAGTGTGTGGAACATGGAGTCACGAGGAGGCAAGATTCACAAGAAGGCAAAGATCGCACGTGATTGGTCAAAAGAATAATGCTATCAAGCCAAAGCCTAAAAGATCAAATCAACATATTCACAACAAAAAGAAAGAAGAAAAGACTACGAGCTGAAGAACGAAGACTTAGTATAGTATGCTAGGTTTAGAACTGTGTAACGTGGAGTGACCTCCCTTAGGGGGAGATTGTTAGAAATACGTTTTTAACGTATATTAGAAGTATCGGTCACTCCACAATATTATTAATGTTGTATAGCTCGTAGTTAATGTGTGCTTATTAAGTTAAGTAAGAAACCGACCCATGGGCTTGTCATGGGTCGGCCCAAGCCCGTTAGTGGCTTGGATATAAATACCCCTTTCCACCATGGAAAGGGGTTGGTTGTTGATGTTTTTCCATTTGATCATTTTGAATAAAACACATACTTTCTCTCACTAGTTTCTCTCCCTAGAAATCTTCAACCCACTTCATTGATTCATAAGATTATCAATATTCTACAATAAGGGTTTTATAATTCTTCCCTCTAAAAGAATAATTCGTCCCCGAATTAAAGATACGACCTTACTGGGTTTTACAATTCTTCCCCTCTAAAAAGGAAAAATTTGTCCCCGAATTAAAGGTAATAAACTAATGAAGCTATAGAACTGAAAGAACACGTAAACTGAAGAGACAATTAAGCTGAAGGATAATTCATCTTTCATTAAGACATAATGCTGCTGATAGGTATAAACATGACATGACTGAAGTGATCATGTAACGTGACATGGCTGAAGAGAACATGGAACATGACATGACTGAAAGGACTTAACTGGATTTATTAAAGGAAAAGGAATGAGAGGTCCGGATGGACTCCTCCGTTTTTTGTGGCTTCCCGCTCGAAATGATTCCTTAAAAGGTCTAAGCATAATAACAATCTTGGTCCTGATGACCCTGTCCTGATGATGCTGAATAGTTTTTGGTTCCATACTTAAGATGGATTTTTTGAATCTGATAGAATGAACAAGCTATAGCATGTAGTATACATGAAATCGTACATACAAATATCCTGAGAAGATAACATTTATATCTATGAGCAAGCTGTTGAGAATATATGGGGACGAACTACGTGAACAATTGTGAACGTGCTACGTGAGCAATTGTGAACGTGGTTCGCGATCATAAAAGGAGCACTGTACATGAAATATGTCATGTATGTGATATGTGAAACATACTGTGAGGGCGTGATACTAGAACATGTCATGAACGTATGCTGACTGAGGAAGGAATGCCAAACGATATGACATGAGACGTGAAACGTCTGCCTGGGTATGGAAAAGTTGTGCTAAACTTGAGTATGGTTTCTCAAGCTTTCTGTAACCGTATTCGGTAACAACTGTGAAACGTGTATCGCGAGATGGGACACGAACTTGAACGTGAACAATGTCATAAATGCGAAGCGTGAATTTAAATCATGAGATATCACAAAACGTGAACTGAACGGCATCATACTCAAAACGTGAATTGAACGACATCATACTACGAATGAGACGTGAACGTGAACATGAAATAAACATGAACGTACAATGAACGTAAACATACACGTGATCGTGAACATGAATTCTATCTGATATGATGGTCGATGGAATACCTTGAATTCGTATAATATACTACCAAATTTTCTGCAGTTCTGCTACTACGTGATCCTTTCGGATGAAAGAAAACGCGTAGGCTGATTACATGTTTGACGATAACTTAGATAGTATCATACTTTTTCTGAGTCTGTGGTAATTGGTAACCATTTTATGGAATTCCTTCTCATTTATGTTCAGGAATTTCTAAGGGTTGAAGTAACTCACCAACATGACGGTGTTCTATCTTAAAGCTGCGGCATGTCAGGCATCTAGATATGAACATAGTTGCATCAATGTGTGATACTGCTTCTATCAAAATTCTGCCTGGGATTACGGAATATTCTGGTGGAAATCTGGTTGAGTAGTCATGGAAAAGTTTTCAATGAGAAATGCCAGCAATTTCTACGGTAGCAGTTAACTGAGTTCTAGAAAATCTTGTACTTCATTCACAGGCGTCGGTCGGGACCATCAGGTGATGGCCTTCATCTTCGCAGGATTGTCTGAAATTTCTTTCTGCTAAAATAGGGTGGCTCAAAAATGCCACTTTGTTCAAGTGAAATTTATATCTAGAAAGTTGTGTATAAACATTACTCCTATTGAAGATTTTGTACAACTGTGAGAAGATGAGTCTCGTGTTCTTCTCTAGTATTAGGCAGATCAGAACGTGATCAATGAATATACTGACGATTTTTGTCTGAGAGTCATGGATAAATTTTATTCATAATTTCATAATATAGCTGTAGCATTAGGGAGCTCAGAAGTATAAAATCAAAATTCTTAGAGAGACTGTAATATGTGCAACAGCAGCCTGGAAACGTCATGTTCTTTCTCTCACCACTGATGGTAGCATGATCAGAAATTTGTTCTGGAAAATGTTTTTAAGACATCGTAGCAGATCAGATAAACCTGCTATTTATGGGATGAACATTGATTAAGAATGGTGATCTTGTCAAAAAATTTAGTGGTCGATACGTGATCTCATGTTACCGGCCTTCTTTCTGATAGACAGAAATGGTACACTTCCTGGTGGTGCGCTAGGGCGAATAAAGCCTCGTTCTGGTAAGTCTTGCTGTAATTGCTGCAACTCTTTTAACTCAGCTGAAACCCTGCAATGAAGAGTTTTAAAAATAAGTTCTGTTCTTGAGACAAACTCGATGTTAAATTATATCTCGTGGTTAGGAAGGAATTTCTGGAAAACCTTCTAGAGTGACATCTGGAAACTTTAGGATAATCTGCTGATCATAAATTTAAGGAATTTCAGAAGTTGATTTATAACTGGTAGCTATAAGTCTTGTAGCTTTGGACTGATAAGTTACGCGCTTGTAAGGCAGAAACAATTTGTACTGATTTTTCTGGCAGAAAATTAATGGATATAATTGGCAGTTAGTAAGACGGATCTTGTCTTCAACTGGAAGGAAAATCTTAATAAATATGAGTGGTACTATGGAGTCTATTCTAGTTGAGAGGTCGGTAAATACCTGTTTTTAAAATAAAGTTGTCATAGGAATACGTGAATTAAACGTGGTGACTTTCACTGAATGCGTTTGTCTGTAACCTCATCGAAAGAATATTGCGTGTCTAACCTGAGTAATACACCAGTGGTGGTGGCTGAATTTTTAATGGTCTGATTTATGCGTGTCATGACACAACGGGTATACCCCTTTGGAGGGTACCTTGAATTTCCGAGGGCCTGGTTTAGAAAACATACGTAGTTATGAGTTCTGACTCGTACTTTGAGAAAAAAATTGTATCCATGACTGGTGTCCTGATATGTGTCTTCCGAAATGATACCTGAGACCTATGTCTTGACTGATGTCTTGACTGATGTCTTGACTGATGTCTTGACTGATGTCTTGACATGTGTTTTAGTGAATGAATCTAGACAACGCTGGAAATTTTTGGTAACTTCTAGGATTGGCGGACCGGCTAGACTACTGACCTCTGTATTTCAGGTCACGTCCGTTCCGGAGTTCCGATGGTTACTGACTGATTAATTATAAGCACGGTGGTTGTCACTACTGCTTTGTCTATCAAATTGAGACGGTCATTATCATGACCGTGATTCATGTAACTATTTTGCTGAGTGGTCGGCTGGTTCCGGTTCCCAACCTTCTAAATGAAGTTTAGCTGGGTGAAGTGTGACATCTAGCTGAGAAAGTAAAAGCATAGGATAGAATGGTAGTGTCTGATGATTGAAGTTTATTCTAGTTAGAAATTTCAAATTTATAGTTTTCGTTCTTGTTCTGTAGAGTCTTCATAGTATGAACAGCGTCAGCATCTTAAGAAATCTCCAAAGTATCAGCAGCATCAGCATTTGTGAGGTCCTCAAAGTTTTGGCAGCATCAGTATCTGGTAAAATCTTCAACTCACGAGCAGCATCAGCATCTGGTAGAATATCGCCAAGTGGAAAAGCCTGAGATGATTGAGTATCGATTAGCAATATCCATGGAGTAGGGTACATGGAGTACACCTAGACTACTTGTAAAACCCGCATGCTTTTATCATGAATAGTACCCTTAAGATCGTACGTACTAGTTTAAAACTTTCCTATTATAGCATGATTACGATTACGTGTTAAGATTTTACGTATTACGTACGTGTTAGTACACGATAAGTATTTACTACGCGCGAACACGCAATAATTATTTGACGATAATTAATCACGAACATGCGATCATGAAATCACGAACGTAATTAAATCACGAACTATTATTAATTACGTATATATATTTATTACGAACACAAATAAATATATTAAGTCACGGTTAATATTTAACGAGAACACGTAAAACACGAACACGAGAACACACGAGAACACACCAATATTTTTAGACACGGAAAAACATTCAGGTTACCCCTTGTGGGCCCCAATTACCACGAAATTAGGGAGGGAGGATGGGCTTAGCCCATCAATTTTTACTAAAAGGAGGTTAAGGAAAATTACACTACTCATTTTTTTTTCTACAGAAGAATTTTACAGAAACCTAAAATCCTCCTCCTTCTTTTTCTCTTTTTGGCCGCCACCTTCAAACACACCAAAAGGGGTGTTTGTTGATCTTGGATCTTGGAATTGTTGTTGGTGTTCGTGTTTGTTCCTCATTCTTTAGATCCACGAATTCGGTAAATCCTTTTAAACCTTTTTCTTTTGATTTGGTCTTTTATTAATTAAGAACATGTTATGTTTTTTTTATAAAACCTAATTAGATCATAGATCTAACATGAATTGGGATTTAATAAAATCAAAAGTAATGTTTTAAGGGGTGTTTCTTTTGGCCGCAGCCTACACCGAACCCGAGGGGGTTTCGGTTTGGCCATCCGACCACCACCGAGACCATATGGTCCCGGTTGGTTGGTGTGGGTCCCACGGAAGCATCAAGACAAGGGGTACCCCGATTTGGTTCGGGGTACGGTGTCGATTTCATGTTCGGTTCATGGTTTTTAGTCTAGATCCGGTTCATGGTGTATGTTTAGTTTTTGTTTTTTTTATGATCTTATGTTAAAAATTAAATTAATAAAATGACATGATTAATTTAATAACATGACTTAGGTTATTTTAATTATTAAAATCATGAAATTACTAACCTAAGTATTTTATATTTTTAAGACTTATAATTAATTAATTATTTAAAAACCATGGTTATAATTAATTAATTAACATGACTTAGGTTATATTATTAATAAATAATAATACATGTTTTAACCTAAGTATTTAACTTTATTTAATTGAAAACATGTTATACTTTAATTAAATATTTTAACCTATAGTTTAATTTAATTACATGAAATAATTATTAAACTATACATTATATTATATGACTTAGAAAATAATCATGAAAACACTTAGGCTTATATACTTAGCTTATTTAACCATCTTATTTCTAATTATGGAAACTTTCTATTTTTAGAAACTTAATTAAATAAGGCAGCTAATCTATTTATGGAAACCTTCTATTTTTAGAAACTTATTTAATTCAGGCAGCTAATCTATTTATGGAAACTTATTTAATTAAGGCAGCTGATCTATTTATGGAAACTTTCTATTTTTAGAAACTTATCTATTTTAAGCAGTAATTCTATTTTTGGAAACTTTCTATTTTGGAAACTTTCTATTTTAGGAAACCTGCTATTTTTGGAAAGTTACTTATTATTACACAGTAAGTATAATAATACATGAAATACCATAAATACTTAATTAGATTAAACATAATATAAGATAAACACAGTTTAAGGCTTAAAACGGTAAAACATGGTAAGAACACATAAAATAAGCTAAGACATGACACGAAACCAGCTACGTATTTAGTAAGCAGATACTTATTCATGTATGTATTTATGTAGCACTAGTGATACGGAAGTAGGATTCCGCTCAGTTCATCTTCTTCGTTCACTCGACATAAGGTACGGATTCCCGTCCTTTCAGTATGGACATTCTTTCCTTATTAGGATTCCTCGTATGCAGCCAACTGTTTTCCCGTAGTATAAGTTATATGTTTGATTGCTTATGTTTTATTAAGATTACCTATAGCCATATACATGCATGACCAGTTTCACCTAGTTATGGAGGTACCATAACCATAACATTAGAGGCACTGATGTTATGACTTCACCACGGCGGAGTGATTGCTCGTGGCGTCCCTTCAGCTTTTGGCCATTTATATTATATTTATCATGTGGGGCGTATGGGTGCATCCTAGTTACATGTTTTCAGTCAGGATTTCATGGTGAATGTGGTGTGTGCCTTGCATCCTTCACAAGGAGCTGATCCCTCCTACCCAAAAACCAGTATATTAAATTAGAGGCAGCCCCTCTAATTTGCATGATGAGGTTACCCCTCCAAGTATTCATGCACGGTGGATTTTCATGACCTATATTGGCTAATGGTAAAATATGTTAAACAGTTTTCATAAGATAAACATAAGGCTTTTCAAACTATAAAACCAGTTTTATGAACATGTTCCAGGTTTTCCAGGACTTATACATTTCTACTGCTATTAAGTCTCTATTATGTTTTAGTCACTTATACTATGTCTATATCCGTGCACTGATCGTTTTGCTCAGTCGTCACTTTCCTTTCCATGTCCCAAAACAGAAGGTACCCTAGGAAAGACTCGAGCATTTGGAGGACGTGCATAGGATGGAAGCTGCCAGAGACTTCTTTTCATTTTTGCCTTCATATAGTTATGCTTGTTTAGTCTTTCATTCATTTCCTTTGCTTTATTATGTTTTGGGCTTATGTTTAGGAACCGATGTTTGATTCCGGTTTACCCTATGGTCATGTAATGTTTTAGACATTTATCCTTGTATGCTTTGATTACACGCCATAATTACGCGTGACATTCCATTATCAAAATGGGGTGTTATAATTATGGTATCAGAGCCAAGGCTTCGACCTGTAGGCTCTAAAACTTGACCTGTGACTAGTGGGTAGTCACCAGGAGCTTCCTAAGCCAACGTCTGTTATTCTACGTATTGATGTTTTCAGCGCATTGTTGTTTTAACCATGATGTTTTCAGCACCTTGAGGTTTTAACCTTGATGTTTTCATCGATATTGTTTTACTAATATGGATGGACAACCGTCATCTATATTTAGTTATGTGTCATTGTTTCATGTATAATGTTCCTCGCGAACTGTGACTATGTGGACTGAACCCCAGTAGTTCATAATTAGTCACATAAATTTTTTCTGATAAGTTTTTACAAATAAGTTTCATTTATTTATGTTTCATGTATCATTGTTGCAGGGATTATGACTAAGTAATGGTTGGTACAGGACTGGCCCTATTCAGTCGCATGTGCTTTTATCGAAACTTTTAACTTTGGGACCGACCCATAGGCGTCCCCTTGCCATGTCTTTTGTTTTGGGACCGACCCATAGGCGTCCCCTCGCACATATAAAAGGTTTTTATAAACTACATTACGCATTCATGCACTGTTTTCATGCATAAAATTTTTCTCATGATTTATTGGCATAAATTTTTTTTCATGTCCCCTCATAAGTTACTATGTTTTTATGTCAAGTATGTTTTCATACTGTCATGGTTAACTTCAGTTTCATGCTGATTATGTTATACACTCCTTTATGATAGATCGTTTTATGTTCCTTCATGATAAATCCGTCTTCATGTTGATTACGTCTTACGCCTCTTTTGTTATTTATGCTTTCACGCAAGACATTGTTGGATTTCATTGAATTCTGCTTTCATGATAGTCATGGTTGGTTTTCATTGATCATGCTGTCAGGCAAATCATCGTTGAATTTTGTGTAACCACACTTTAGTGTTTCTCTATGCAACCAGAATGAGTTATATACTGGCATTGCCAGGTTATCATGATGGTTTTCCTAACCGTTTAACCGATATACTTTCCTTAAATCATGATAAATGATCGACCCTATACCGATCATTTCATGTGAATTCCACGTGTACTCAACGTACCGTATTTCATATGTATTACACATACCTTAATCCATGTGTATTTCACTTGCAATACTTCACGAGTATTCGCTAGTCAATTCTGAATCACCTCAGGCGTATATTCAATTTGCTGATATTCTACAAGATTGCTGATGCCGCTCATAACTGGGAGATGTTACTAAAGGTTGATGTTGCTGACGTTCGGAGACGCTACGAGATACGGATGCTGTTCACAACCTGTAGATCCTACAAGACGAAGACAAAGGCGTCCGAGCAAAGCAATCGAACGAGAAGATGCTTCACCATCAGACGATTTTCATCAATCATTGTCCCTAATTCTTAGTTACATGTCACACGTCATTCGGCTGTCATTTCAGCCATATGAGTGCAAACCGGTACCAGCCGGCCACTCAGCTGAATAGTTACATGAATCACGGTCATGAGAATGACCGTCATGGAACTGACAGACAAGACGATAGTAACCACTACTACGACGGAACTATCCTATAAATGGCAACCGAGGCTCCGGCCGTGGACGTGATCAGACATACAAAGGATCAGTAGTCCAACCGATCCGCCAAGTCTGGCATAATACCCTAATATTGTAATTCTATTGTTTTACATCTCAAGACACATGTCTCACGTATACTTCTGAAGACACATGTCAAGACATCAGTCAAGATACATGTCTCACGTATACTTTCTGAAGACACATGTCAAGACATCAGTCAAGACACATGTCTCACGTATACTTTCTGAAGACACATGTCAAGACACCAGTCAAGACATATGTCATGCTTATAGTTCCAAGACACGAGTCAAGACACATGACTCACGTCCAACTATGGAACATTTCTAAGAAACTCAGGGTACCCTCCAAGGGTATATCCATTCTGTTGTGCCATGTATTAATCAGACCACAAGAATTTTAGTACCATTACCGGCGCATCAGTGGGAACTATCAAGTTTCACGATGACACTTTCATTTATTGTAACCATAGCTCGTAGATTCATGACCATGAAGTACGCCTTTCGTATTCCCACGTATACGAAGGTTTTCCTTCAGCTTAATGATGAGATCCAAGTTGCTAACGCATTTCCTCGGATAGATACGAGATGAATTTTATCCTAATTATGGACTATGAACAGCACACCATGCTACGATTCATAATTATGTACAGTAATGTTCAGGCTCCTGAATACATTCAGCTTTATTTTCCATCGGGAAAATCTGTACAATTATCTATGCTTATAAGCATGTGCGTTGTTAGCCATGGTCGCTAAAATTTTCTAGTTGTCAGTAAGACACGACCACTTAAGTCTTTTATGCATAGCCAGTTGATTATTCCAAAATCTTCCTATACATTCCAAATAAACCTACAAGGAGAAGGACGGTACCATGAGATTATGTGCCGACTACCGTTGATTTAAAACAAATCACCATTCATGACCGTTATTCTCCTCCACGTATTGACAACATGTCCAATTCAACCTATAGTGTTAATCACTTTTCAAAGATCGAACTCATGATCATGCTGCCAACAGTGACGAGGGAAAGAGCAGGACATGTCCATGACTGCTATTCGTACACGACTCGGTATTGCTAGATTTATGATTTGAGTTAGTCCCTTCAAAGCTCCAGCAGCATTATGAGAATGAGTTTCCACGAACTCATAACCAAATTCATCATTGTTTTCATTAAGGATAACCTAATTTCCTCTAAGCCAAGAGAAGAACAGGAAGACCATATCTGCACTATATTGCAAATTCTATGACAAGAGAAATTTTACCCTGGAAATTTTTTCCAATATCAATTCTGTTTGATTTCAGTGACACGCTGAATCACATGGCTTTCTACGGTTAATCTTACCATGACTCAGCTTATGCATAAAGGAGAGAACCCTACACTACATTAGGTGTTCTAGGAAATCCTACGCTAAGAGAAGTTTCGATTCATAGACTCAGAGTTTCGCAAACTCCTATGTATCAAGTTCGATGAAGCAAGATACAGTTACGTTCATATCTTCATACCTGTCATACAAACAGGTTAAGATAGGACACCAACAGACTGGGATGTTTTCATCATATGAAATTGTGAATCGAAAAGGGACAAGATCTCCATGGATTTTAGTTACCAGATTTCAGCAAACTCAGAAGAAGCATGATGCTATCTGGGTTATTGTCAACAGTTTCATCAAGTCTGCAGAATCCTTACATCCGTACGGATTTCAGAACCAACAGATTGATTGGACATGTTCCAGCCAAGGCTCATCCGATCACTTGGCAATCCCTCAGTTATCGGGTCAGACAAATATTCATAATTGTGCTCCTAATTCACTTCACATCCTTGTTCAAATTTCACGACTTGCTTTCACGCTCGTGTTCATGACACTATTCACGTTCATGATCGTATCTTGGCTTACGTTTTTATTTTCATTTTTCTCATTTGGGAAGTTTTGCAAGAACTTGAGAGACCAGACCCAAGTTTATTATAACTCTCCATCATCAGATAGACGTTTCACGTCATATTCCACGTCTCACCTTGTAGTGTTTGGCGTTACCGCCATTATATTCTATGATCACGATATGTTTCACATGTCATGTTCATTCCACGTTCCTCATATCATGATCAAGATATGTTACACGTATCATGGATCACGATATGTTTACTCATACTACACTCGCCATATCTCCACGTAGCACGTTCAAAAATTTTCACGTATCACGTTCAAAATTTTTCATGTACTACGTTTATTTATGTCTCGCGCATCGTTTCTAATTATCGGTTAAGTCAGATTGTCTTGCATCGTAACGTTTCAGTTACCCTAGCACGTTAAGTCTTATTTTCCTCGATCGAATTTAGGGGATCTACCTTCCGTTGATAACCAAGAATTTCTTCGTATTCCAAGTCAAGGTCAGGAGGACCAAGATTTATCATTAGTGTCAAGATCTCCTGAAGGAACCGTCTGGGAGGCCACTTGGAAACGGACAAGTTCATCCGGACTTTTATCCGTTTTCTCTCATCAATTAGATATGTCCTTTCAGTCACGTCACGTTCCATGTCTTCCAAGACATGTCACGTTCCGCATTCCTTCTGCCAGGAAACCCGCACGTTCAATTATCTTACATACCCTCTCAGTTTGATTCGGGTATGTTTCTCTTTCAGTTAGGTTACCTTATAATTCGGGGACGAATTATTCTTTTTAGGGGGGAAGAGTTGTAAAACCTGCATGCTTTTATCATGAATAGTACCCTTAAGATCGTACGTACTAGTTTAAAACTTTCCTATTATAGCATGATTACGATAACGTGTTAAGATTTTACGTATTACGTACGTGTTAGTACACGATAAGTATTTACTACGCGCGAACACGCAATAATTATTTGACGATAATTAATCACGAACATGCGATCAGGAAATCACGAACGTAATTAAATCATGAACTATTATTAATTACGTATATATATTTATTACGAACACGAATATATATATTAAGTCACGGTTAATATTTAACGAGAACACGTAAAACACGAACACGAGAACACACGAGAACACACCAATATTTTTAGACACGGAAAAACATTCGGGTTACCCCTTGTGGGCCCCATTACCACGAAATTAGGGAGGGAGGATGGGCTTAGCCCATCAATTTTTACTAAAAGGAGGTTAAGGAAAATTACACTACTCATTTTTTTTTCTACAGAAGAATTTTACAGAAACCTAAAATCCTCCTCCTCCTTCTTTTTCTTTTTTTGGCCGCCACCTTCAAACACACCAAAAGGGGTGTTTGTTGATCTTGGATCTTGGAATTGTTGTTGGTGTTCGTGTTTGTTCCTCGTTCTTTAGATCCACGAATTCGGTAAATCCTTTTAAACCTTTTTCTTTTGATTTGATCTTTTATTAATTAAGAACATGTTATGTTTTTTTATAAAACCTAATTAGATCATAGATCTAACATGAATTGGGATTTAATAAAATCAAAAGTAATGTTCTAAGGGGTGTTTGTTTTGGCCGCAGCCTACACCGAACCCGAGGGGGTTTTGATTTGGCCATCCGACCACCACCGAGACCATATGGTCCCGGTTGGTTGGTGTGGGTCCCACGGTAGCATCAAGACAAGGGGTACCCCGATTTGGTTCGGGGTACGGTGTCGATTTCATGTCCGGTTCATGGTTTTTAGTCTAGATCCGGTTCATGGTGTATGTTTAGTTTTTTTTTTTATGATCTTATGTTAAAAATTAAATTAATAAAATGACATGATTAATTTAATAACATGACTTAGGTTATTTTAATTATTAAAATCATGAAATTACTAACCTAAGTATTTTATATTTTTAAGACTTATAATTAATTAATTATTTAAAAACCATGGTTATAATTAATTAATCAACATGACTTAGGTTATATTATTAACAAAAAATAATACATGTTTTAACCTAAGTATTTAACTTTATTTAATTAAAAACATGTTATACTTTAATTAAATATTTTAACCTATAGTTTAATTTAATTACATAAAATAATTATTAAACTATACATTATATCATATGACTTAGAAAATAATCATGAAAACACTTAGGCTTATATACTTAGCTTATTTAACCAGCTTATTTCTAATTATGGAAACTTTCTATTTTTAGAAACTTAATTAAATAAGGCAGCTAATCTATTTATGGAAACCTTCTATTTTTAGAAACTTATTTATTTCAGGCAGCTAATCTATTTATGGAAACTTATTTAATTAAGGCAGCTGATCTATTTATGGAAACTTTCTATTTTTAGAAACTTATCTATTTTAAGCGGTAATTCTATTTTTGGAAACTTTCTATTTTTGGAAACTTTCTATTTTAGGAAACCTGCTATTTTTGGAAAGTTACTTATTATTACACTATAAGTATAATAATACATGAAATACCAGAAATACTTAATTAGATTAAACAGAATATAAGATAAACACAGTTACGTAGTATAAGTTACGTGTTTGATTGCTTATGTTTTATTAAGATTACCTATAGCCATATACATGCATGACCAGTTTCACCTAGTTATGGAGGTACCATAACCATAACAATAGAGGCACTGATGTTATGACTTCACCACGGCGGAGTGATTGCTCGTGGCGTCCCTTCAGCTTTTGGCCATTTATATTATATTTATCATGTGGGGCGTATGGGTGCATCCTAGTTACATGTTTTCAGTCAGGATTTCATGGTGAATGTGGTGTGTGCCTTGCATCCTTCACAAGGAGTTGATCCCTCCTACCCAAAAACCAGTATATTAAATTAGAGGCAGCCCCTCTAATTTGCATGATGAGGTTACCCCTCCAAGTATTCATGCACGATCGATTTTCATGACCTATATTGGCTAATGGTAAAATATGTTAAACAGTTTTCATAAGATAAACATAAGGCTTTTCAAACTATAAAACCAGTTTTATGAACATGTTCCAGGTTTTCCAGGACTTATACATTTCCGCTACTATTAAGTCTCTATTATGTTTTAGTCACTTATACTATATCTATATCCGTGCACTGAGCGTTTTGCTCAGCCGTTACTTTCCTTTCCATGTCCCAAAACGGCAGGTACCCTAGGAAAGACTCGAGCATTTGGAGGACGTGCATAGGATGGAAGCTGCCAGAGACTTCTTTTCATTTTTGCCTTCATATACTTATGCTTGTTTAGTCTTTCATTCATTTCCTTTGCTTTATTATGTTTTGGGCTTATGTTTGGGAACCGATGTTTGATTCCGGTTTACCCTATGGTCATGTAATGTTTTAGACATTTATTGATAACTTGGATTTTACTCAGTTAAATTGTTGTTCTCGATATCTTAACGAATTGATTTCCGGCTTAAAGTACAACTCAGTTGAATTTGGTAAAACAAATATTTTTGGTTGATTTTAAATTAAATGTGCAAAGATGACGTTAAATAAAATGGCTTTAAAGTAAATCTAAGTCTAATTAAAAGTAAAGGGTGCAATATTAAAAACTTTGAAAAGTAAACTAATTAAATGACTTAAAATGAAGTGACTAAAAATAAAAGCGTGACGAGAATTAAAATTTGAAAAAGTATAAAAAATGAGAACTTAAAAATTAAACAAAACGAAATAAGTGAAAAACAAGCCCCAATCGGAATATATTCCGATCAGACCTACCATCGGAATAACCAAATCAACCTGATCGGAATGTGGCCTTACCCTTTGATCGGAATATTGATCTCGTCGGAATAAGAAAGGGACCCTGGTCGGAATGTTTATCGGAACCCCTAATCGGAATAATGTCACCTCTCCTGATCGGAATAACCAAATGAACACCTCGATCGGAATGTTGATCTTACCTCTTGATCGGAATGTGTAGACGAGTCCTGATCGGAATGCCACTAGATTCCCCCAATCGGAATACCAATAGGAATATCAAAACCCTTATCCGATCACTCCAATCGGAATGTATAACCCTTTTCCGATAGGCAAGATCGGAATACGGAGAAAAGAAGGCAAAATAAGCTAAACAGTTAAGCTATAAACCTAATAAGCACAAGTCTAAAATCCTAAATCAAACAGTATAAGAAAGAGCTAATAAGCTGAAATTTAAGGACTTTTAAAACACGAAATGGAAAAGATTTACGAAAAACAAACTTTTGTATAAAAATAACTTTTATCAAAACTTTATAAACTTAAAGATAAACACAATAAGCTATAAAAATCAATGATCTAAAAGAATCAAAAGCATAAAAACACAATCTGTAATCAAATAAGCAAGATAATAATCACATAAACATAAAGATCAAGCAAGAAAGAAAGGTAGAATGAGAGATTTAAAACAAGATAATTAAAGAACACTTACTTGGAAATTAAAGATATTAAAAGTGCAAGACAAGTATTTAAATGGACAAGTAATTAAAGTGCAAGAAAAATAAAGGTGGAAGACTAATTGTCACCTTAGCCAACAAAATGAAAATGATTAAGAACTAATCTATATATAGGGGAGGATTAAGGAATGCTTAGGAAGCTTCCTCCCCTCTTTCCTTTCTCCTTAATTGCATGCTTAGGTCCTTCCTTCTTAATCTCTTTGTTAATTGCACCATTAGTCCTTAAGCCTTTAAATCTTATTTAATTTTGGAGTTTAATGACTTTTGGCTCGGGATTTCTTTGAACTCGTCTTTTAATTCTTCAATAAAGTAGACTTGAGTTCTTCGGCTTTGAGTAAACTTCCGTCTTTCGACTTTTTCTTCGATAAATCTTCAGAATTGGTCTTGGACTTCCGTTCTTTTTGCACTCTTGACTTCTCGACTTCATCTTTCATCTTTTTCTTCAATAAAAGCCCGTGAATGCCGTGTTTTATCCACTTTTCACAATTTCGTCCTAAATCACAACAAAAAACACAAACCACGCATAATTCCGACATAAAAGACATAAAATACACGTTTTGGCTCGGTTATTATTGTAATTAAGTGGTAAAAAGGATGGGTGTTTACACACCTATCAAATCCCCTACACTTGACCATTGCAATGTCCTCATGCAATGCATTAGTTACAAAGCACGTTTACACTTTTCATCATAATCAATCCATAGTGGCCTTTATTAAAGAGATAGAAAACTATAAACATTCAAAGTAAGGAAATCAAAAGCATACCTTGGGTTTTGGAAATGTCATGAATAATCATCATCCTTAAGTTTTCACTTTCTCCAAACCAAGCTTAAAAACGAGATCATTGTTATTATAAGTTAGCAAACTAACACGAACTCATGTGGGCCAATTATTTACTTAGACTCCCTTATTCCTAGGTGTATCTCTTATACTTTATCTTTGTCTTGAATGATCACGAGGATGCATTGTTGACTTATTTCGATAGTTATTTAGTCCGAAAATAAAGTGAACGATTTAATAAATAGTTAGCTAAAGGACAAAATCTTTTAAAACTGCTTCTCGGGACCTCATAAAGTTCATATCTTGGCATAACTCGCTTCGCGATTTGAGACCTTTCTCGGACCGATATTTGGCAGCGACTTCATACTTCAAACCTTGAGAGATGTTCATGAAATTATGGTCTTTTCTTCATATAGGAATTTCTTCACTTGAAGTTTTGAGAGATTCATACTTGGACCACGACTTCTTCATTTTTCTCCAATCTTTATTTTGGACTTTGATATACAACGATCCGCCTCCTTTTATGACTTGGATCTATTTATCCTCATACCTTGCTAGGGTCTTTTCGGATACACTTCTCCATGACTTTTTGGGAGTTTTGCTTTTCGTCGTGTGTCTCGATCCTTCATATTGATTTTTGATAAATGATTCTTCACATCACTTTTGGATCTTTAGCAACAAAATATAGCCCTCATGCCTTGTTAGGGCCTTTTCGGACTCGCCAATCTTCGCATCCCGCTTCAATAAGTTATGCCTTGGCTATGAACTCTAATCCATACCGAGCAACTTTTAAACGATCTTGGGCTAAAAGCTAAGTAACTTTTCAAATCGTACAACCTTATTTATTGCAGATAAATTTATTAGCAAGCGATGGGAGAATAGGCTCATAATTAACTCACATAAATTCACGAAAGAATACCGAAATTATAATTGGCTCTATCATCTCTCGTTCTCCACAGTTTAAAATCTCAAGGAATGAGACTCGTGGATGCTTAGCCTATTAAATCAAAGTTTTAGGTTTTCGAGTCGCCTATAGGATCTTGCAAATTCTTAGACTTTTTCAAGTTTAGAAATCGCGTTTTAAAGTTCCCTTGATAAACGACTCTCTAGGATCAATTATAGGAACTTGCGAAAAGTTCTTGTTCTTAACCCGTGAGAGTTAAGACTTTCGCGTTTTATAGCTCCCTATACAAAAGCCTAGCAAAACTTAACTTAAACACGTTAAGGATACTAGCTAGAGTAAACTAAGATAAGTAAACTCGGGTTGAGTCAAAAGATTCACAACGTTTGAAAATTAAAACCACTTTATTAAAGATTTATTCTAGCAAGAAAAGAAAATAACTATACAAAAGGAAAAACTAATGGGCCAAAATAGATCAAAAATTTTGAAAAATGTCGAAAAATTGATTTTCTGGTTAAAATGAGGACAAATACAAGGAAAAGGCCACTTAACTTCGATAGAAGTCCCCCCTACACTTAACATAAATATTGTCCTCAATGTTTAAGCATGTGGAAGTAAACTCCCCTACACTTAGGACATTGTGCACTTTGTTTAAATCTCGCTAAGGAAGAGACAACTAAAGAGATTCCTATTTTAATATTGAGAAAATATAAAATAGTGAATCGAAAAGAGTTTAGGATAGAACCGGGAAAAAGTGAAGACGGAATCACGGGTTGTCAAATATCATCAAGAGTGGATCATTGAAGCTCGAATCCCTGATTAAGAGAGGAGAGGAAATAGCAAACCAAAGGGTCTCCCCTACACTTATGATAAAGAAAGCTAAAAGATAGATGCATGGGTTGCCTCCCAAGAAGCGCTTGATTTTTGATTACCGAGTCGTGAGCCTGACTCGACCTTGATCATCATAGGAAGAAGCATGAAACATATCCACCAGGATCAAAGACATAGTTTTCGTCCATCAAATAACACAAACTTAAGGCAAACAAGGCAAGCCAAAGAAGAGTAGGCAAGGTTCCCTTAAGCAGCGATGGAGCACGGTGGAAGCAAGGGTGAAGTGGTGAAAGCAGATTTCTATAAGTTCTAAAGATATTTCCTTTTATTTCATCAGGTGGATACTGAGATGGCTGTAGAATATCAATACCGGGGCCGAACACCTTTTCCTTTAAGGGAAAATAGCACTCAGGCTCAGCAGAGTGTGAAGAAGATCCGCGAAGAAGCACAACCTCGTGCTTAGAAGGGGGACAAAGAGGTGTTAAATCATACGTGCTGCGGATATTGGTGTTGACCGGTTTCTTCTCCTTAGAAAGAATGTTCTTCAAATCCAAAGTAGGATCAAGACGATAATCTTCAAAGTCCAAAGGAGGTGCATCACTATCATGAGGGAAGTAAGTGTTGAGAAACGTAGAGAAGTCTTCCTCAAATGAGTAATCGTCCAAAGTAGGATCGAGTGATGGCGGAGGATCTTCATCATGGGAAGAATCACTCGAAAGAGTATCGGCCTCATCGAAATCATCGAAAGTGGGCATCTCAGGATACTCGGAAGTACAATCATCAAAATCATCCGGATCTGAGCTAGACTCATCATCATAAGCATCGAAGATCGATGGAGAATCATAAATGGGAGAAGCGTCCAAATTGGATAGAGAATCATCCACATCGTCTTGAAAAAGTGAATTATCATTGCAAGAGTCGAATAGAGGATTGTTGTAGACGACAAAATCATCAAGCACATTAATCATATTCACTGATTCTCGTCCGTAGGATTTGTTTGTAAGCTTCTCCATTTTGAAAACTTGTGAATCATTCCCGACTCGTAAGATTAACTCACCTTCGGCAACATCAACTAGAGCTCGTCCGGTTCTCAAGAATGGCCGACCAAGTATTAAAGGAATACGAGGGTCCATTTCATAATCAACTACGACAAAATCGACCGGGAAAGTAAATGTGCCAACTTTGATGAACACATCTTCGGCTATACCAACGGGGTAAGCGAGAGTGCGATTTGCAAGTTCAAGAGTCATCTTTGTTGGAGTGAGGTCGGGTAATGATAGTGTTTTCCAAACACTCAAAGGCATAAGATTAATACTTGCCCCGAGATCAGCAAGGGCAGTAAATTCTTCAGTTTTGTTGAACACGCAAGGCAACACAAAACGACCGGGATCTCCAAGCTTTTCCGGAAGTTCTTTAAGAATAACTGCAGAGCAGTTTTCATTTAAGCGTGTGTTGGCGAGCTCAATTAACTTCTCCTTCTTGTTAAGAAATTCCTTAAATGCTTTCACAAATTTGGGCATGTGGACAAGTGCTTCAAGAAAGCTAATGTTGAAGTTCATCTGGGAGATCATCTTCACATAGCGTGACACTTCAGAGTCATCCTTGGTTAGCATTTTGGTCTTGCCTAAACGAGAGGGATAAGGGATATGGGGTTTGGGTGGTGAAGATGACGGCGTAGCAGGTAAAGGTTGAGATGTTGAAGGGTCCTTCCTAGGAACATCGTCATGACGAGGCGAAGACGGTAATGGTGCACTAATACTAGGTGTAGGAGGAGTAGGGATAAATGGTGGTGGAGGAGGTGTAGATGATGGGGGCGGGATTGGTGGATCGACAATGGTAATTCCACTACGAGTAGTAATAGCACTCACATTTGCTCGCGGATTGGTGACGGTGTTTGAAGGTAGAGAACTCGAAGACGAAGGTTGAGCGGCGGGCAAGAAACTAGCAAGCATATTCTTCAAATCATTTGTTTGATTGCTGAAGGAGGATTGAATATTATCTCGAAGCTCGGATCTTATCTCATTTCCTTGCTTGGTAATATCTCCTTTAAGATTGATAATTTGACTCTGCAGATTCTTGATTTGCTCACCTTGGGTTCTCATAATGGCTTCAACATCGGGATTAATGGGTGGGGCTTGTTGGGCGGGTGGGTGATAAGGATTAGAAGCTCTAGGTGGGATTTGGTTGCTTCTATTGTAGTTGTTGGCGGGGTTTTGGTTTTGAGGAGAAAAACCAGGTGAAAGGTAATTGTTGGACCGGTAACTCAGCAAATTTTATCCCCTTGAGGTCGAGCTTGGTAATTTTCCGGTGAATAATTACCATAAACTGCATACACATTTTCCGGATTTCCTTGAGTAGAAGGACAATCGGTGTATGAGTGTGGACCTCCGCATGTTTCACAAGGATTAGCAACCGCTTTAACTTGTTGTTGTTGTTGGTTTGAAGCGAGAAGCGTGATACTTTTGCTCATTTCAGTCATCATGCGGGTGAGTTCGGTCATATCAGGGTTTGCTGAGGTAGAAGAAACATTGACTCTCGGGTTGTTCCTTGAAGAAGCAGAGGAATCCCAGTTTTTATGATGAGTAGTCATGTTTTCAATTAACTCTCTACACTCCTCGGGTCTCCTTTTCATGAATGTGCCACCGGCGGCTGCATTAATCGTATCACGATCTCGAAAAGTCAATCCGTTGTAGAAAGTATCAATTAAGGTGACGGGAAGCATGTTGTGGTTTGGACAACGATCATTCAAGACATTATATCTTTCCCAAGCATCAAAAAGAGATTCATCGGGTTCTTGCATGAAACCGCTGATTTGATTGTGAAGGCTCGTGACCATGGATGGTGGAAAGTAGCGCGACAAAAAGCGTTGAGTCATGTCATCCCAAGTGTGAATAGAATTCTTCGGGAGACGATCAAACCATTTCTCGGCATGATGTGATAAAGTATGTGGGAAGAGTTGTAGGCAAAGAACATCCATTGTGGCACCAGGCAACTTCATGCTTTGGGTGATTGTAATGAACTTATCGAGGTGTTTGTTGGCACCATCATCAGGCAATCCACGGAAAGGATTTGTTTGCACTTGCTGAATCATGTGATGCTTCAACGAAAACTCAGGAGCGTTGATTTGAATCGGCGCAATCGGTCCTCCTCGTCCAAACATGGTAGGTTGACAAAGCTCCTCCATTGTCCGAAGATCGGGCTGTGGAAGAACATTGTTGTTATTGTTAAGGTGCGATGGATTATTGTTGTTGTTAACACCTGACATACTTAAATCTTCTCGAGTCTCGGGCTCTTGATAATTAGAAGATCTAGTACGCATACACCTACAAAGACAAAAGAAAACAATACCAAACGCAAAGACAATATATATACACAATAAAAATAAAATCTTTTTGGATTTTTGAAATTTTTAATTTTTATGGATTTTTATCAATTTTTAATTTTTATGGTTTTTTGGATTTTTTAAGCAAGAAAAATAACGCTCACAAGTGAACGGATCCCAAAAAAAACAACGCGTCTCTCACAGAAAACTGTTAATCTTTACGAAAAGAGCCGACAGCGGCGCCATTTGATAACTTGGATTTTACTCAGTTAAATTGTTGTTCTCGATATCTTAACGAATTGATTTCCGGCTTAAAGTACAACTCAGTTGAATTTGGTAAAACAAATATTTTTGGTTGATTTTAAATTAAATGTGCAAAGATGACGTTAAATAAAATGGCTTTAAAGTAAATCTAAGTCTAATTAAAAGTAAAGGGTGCAATATTAAAAACTTTGAAAAGTAAATTAATTAAATGACTTAAAATGAAGTGACTTAAAATAAAAGCGTGACGAGAATTAAAATTTGACAAAGTATAAAAATGAGAACTTAAAAATTAAACAAAACGAAATAAGTGAAAAACAAGCCCCAATCGGAATATATTCCGATCAGACCTACCATCGGAATAACCAAATCAACCTGATCGGAATGTGGCCTTACCCTTTCATCGGAATATTGATCTCGTTGGAATAAGAAAGGGACCCTGGTCGGAATGTTTATCGGAACCCCTAATCGGAATAATGTCACCTCTCCTGATCGGAATAACCAAATGAACACCTCGATCGGAATGTTGATCTTACCTCTTGATCGGAATGTGTAGACGAGTCCTGATCGGAATGCCACTAGATTCCCCCAATCGGAATACCAATAGGAATATCAAAACCCTTATCCGATCACTCCAATCGGAATGTATAACCCTTTTCCGATAGGCAAGATCGGAATACGGAGAAAAGAAGGCAAAATAAGCTAAACAGTTAAGCTATAAACCTAATAAGCACAAGTCTAAAATCCTAAATCAAACAGTATAAGAAAGAGCTAATAAGCTGAAATTTAAGGACTTTTAAAACACGAAATGGAAAAGATTTACGAAAAACAAACTTTTGTATAAAAATAACTTTTATCAAAACTTTATAAACTTAAAGATAAACACAATAAGCTATAAAAATCAATGATCTAAAAGAATCAAAAGCATAAAAACACAATCTTTAATCAAATAAGCAAGATATTAATCACATAAACATAAAGATCAAGCAAGAAAGAAAGGTATAATGAGAGATTTAAAACAAGATAATTAAAGAACACTTACTTGGAAATTAAAGATATTAAAAGTGCAAGACAAGTATTTAAATGGACAAGTAATTAAAGTGCAAGAAAAATAAAGGTGGAAGACTAATTGTCACCTTAGCCAACAAAATGAAAATGATTAAGAACTAATCTATATATAGGGGAGGATTAAGGAATGCTTAGGAAGCTTCCTCCCCTCTTTCCTTTCTCCTTAATTGCATGCTTAGGTCCTTCCTTCTTAATCTCTTTGTTAATTGCACCATTAGTCCTTAAGCCTTTAAATCTTATTTAATTTTGGAGTTTAATGACTTTTGGCTCGGGATTTCTTTGAACTCGTCTTTTAATTCTTCAATAAAGTAGACTTGAGTTCTTCGGCTTTGAGTAAACTTCCGTCTTTCGACTTTTTCTTCGATAAATCTTCAGAATTGATCTTGGACTTCCGTTCTTTTTGCAGTCTTGACTTCTCGACTTCATCTTTCATCTTTTTCTTCAATAAAAGCCCGTGAATGCCGTGTTTTCTCCACTTTTCACAATTTCGTCCTAAATCACAACAAAAAACACAAACCACGCATAATTCCGACATAAAAGACATAAAATACACGTTTTGGCTCGGTTATTATTGTAATTAAGTGGTAAAAAGGATGGGTGTTTACACACTTATCATTTATCCTTGTATGCTTTGATGACACACCATAATTACGCGTGACATTCCATAATCAAAATGGGGTGTTACACTACTGTACATGAAGTACAAAATGAATACTGCACATGGAGCATATCTGAGACATTGTACATGAAGTACACATGAAATACTATACATAGAGTATAACTGAGACATTGTACATAGGGTATATATGGAATGTTGTACACGGCACTGGTGGAAATATTATGGGATGATCGATACTAGTGTCAGTTGTCTGACATGATCAAAGAAATGAATTTGCTTAAACGGTAGTAAACTGAACTAAAATAAGTAACTTGCTAGCTTGGTAATTCCTGCGTAGACTTAATGCTGGTTGCATAGAGATTCAAGGATATGATTAAACGGAATTTTAACAATGGTCAGCATGAAGACATGACTGATGAAGACCAAACATGATTTATTATGAAAAACAGGATTTTATTGTAACGTTTCTGTATCTTAGCATGAAAACATCATCACCTTGCTGAAAACGTAATCCTCATAAGGAGACATGAAGCTGAATCAGCATGAAGACGACATCGACGTGAGGGTATGAAAAATTTGATTGTTACAAAGAACATAAAAGTCTAATCAACTGAGGTTTAACATCAACTTATGTGGATGGCTATGGTTTAATCCACAGAATTTAAGGAAGAAACATGTGACTAGGTATGGGCGATTCTGGTTCGATCCATAACTATCAAAATTTCATGAGAACTGTCATGTATTGAAATTTAAAATCTGGGACTAAATATGGTTGGCTGTAGTCCAATCCATACTTGTCAAAATTTTATAAAATGTCATGATATGACAAGGGTGAGCAACTGTGGATCGGTTTACAAGACAACATTCGACTGACAAGCATGAAATTTGATCTAAACATTGGTGAACGTATATGGGCTGGTTCGCCAAGTAATATTCGACTGAAAACATGAATCTGACATGAGTAAGGATGAACGCCTATGGTCAGTTCATCTATACAAAAATCTGAACGGGCAAGGGTGAACGCCTATGGTCAGTTCACCAAAACGAAAATTCGCTAAAAAGCACATGCGACTAAATATGGCCGATCCTGTACCAACCTTTTACTTAGTCAAAAACTTTAAACAACTGACTGATAAATGTAGAAACTGACTAATATTTGCATGTGAAACATGAAGGATAACAACGCCAAGATTCTGGGAAGTTCCTCATGACTAGCCACTAGTCACAGGTCAAGTTTTAGAGCCTATAGGTCGAACCTATAGCTCTGATACCATAATTGTAACACCCCACTTGGATAAGTAGACCGTTACGTGTATTTATGGTATGTCATCAAAGCATAAGGTAAATGTCCTAAAATATTAACTGACCATAACGGAAATACCGGAATCAAACATCGGTAATCCAACATAAGCTCAAACATGAAAAGTAAAATACTGAAAGAAAGGACTGAACAATGTCCAACGGTAATATAAAATGTAGTGCATTAAGTAAAGAAGTCTGAACGGCTTCCATCCAATACACATGCTCTCAGAATCTTAAGAGTGTCCTGGGGTACCTGCCGTTAGAACATGAAAGAACTACGGCTGAGCATAACGCTCAGTGAACGGATATAATGCATAATAGGAATATACTGAACTTGAAATAATTAACAATTATTGAAGCTGAAAGACTAATATGTGGAGTATGATGAAAACTATAGAAAATCTGATAAGTCTGATATATAAATAATAAAACTGATATGTTATTTGTTAAATCTAAAAACATGCATTTACTGTATTTTAATTGCCAAGAGCTTATATAGGTCATGTGTTGTAACAACTTGATGAGACTGCTTTTATACATGGTCTCATCGTCCAAATCGGGCTTAAAATCAATTAAATATCATCAAATATGCCAAATATATGCTCGTGTTTGTTACTTGTGTATTTTTAGGTACGGATATTGAGGAAATGGCAAAAGATCACAAGAATCAATCAAAAACGAACACGGGAAACGAAGCCGCACAATGAACCGGGCCCAAGTTTGGATTTTGCAAAATGACCCTTGAAGAATTGAAGATTGTCAAGTTTAGTCCCTCATCTTTGAAGAACTTGTCACAATTGACCCTCCAAATATCAATTGTACAAGTGTGGTCCTTTATGTTTGAAGATATTACAAGTTCAGCCCTTGGAAAATCAAGAATATCCAAAAGAAACCCTTGGATAAAGTTTTTAAAAGTTTTAGTGCCAAAAAAGACAACTTGTGCAAAGTTGACAAAGGGAAAGAAGGCGCTGATGGCTAATTAACACAAAATGAAAGAAAATGAATAGCTTGGGGACCTGATCTGCCAACTACCCAAACTTTCCCACCCACTCAGCTTGTGACACCTCAGCCCTACCCACCCACCAACCCATTAACCCTACCCATATCCTACCCAAACCCGTCCACAAGCCCAAATCCCTAATACCCGGTTTTAATTTAAAAACGTGGTCAAAGGTCAACACCCACTTAACCTTTTTTCCCACTAAAACAGGGATTTAAAAACTAATCACCCCCTTTTTGGATTAAAACCCATGTTCTTCACTCTTAAACCCTAAAACCCCACCCAGATTAATTGAACCCAAAACAAGGGGTTATTCCCTTGTTGGCTCCAGATCACTAATTAACTTCCCCCTCACCTTTTCCCACCTCACCCAACATCCTCACATGACCTGTGGAACCCACCCCGTACCTCCCCTGCTCAAGTCACTTTCCCCCAAACCCCAAAACCGACCAAGTGAACGTGTAGGATACTCCCCTTGGTCCCCAAGCTCAAATGAACGACTTTGATTCATACAAGCATCACAAGCAAAGCTGTCAAGTCACATGGGACGTTTTTGACCCAAAATCAGTCAAAGAATCAAGGGCATTTCAGGAATTCCAGCAACTAGGGTTTAGTTATTCTAGAATAGTCTTCTCATTGTATAAATAGAGACGTATGTGTCTCTATTCACTTGGTTCCAGTTTTTTAGCAATCACATTGTAATTCCTTTTTTATATATTTATAAAGTTTGGTGTTTTTTGATATAAATTGTAATTCCTTTTATTAATTATAAAAAGTTGTGTGTTTGGATTGCTAATACTGAGTTCCATTTTCAAAGAGTGAAAGACTTGTGTGAGTTTTCAAGTTTTCAAGTTTTCCAAAAAAAAGTGTTTTAATTTTCAAAAATCCAATCTTTCATAAAGTGAAAGTGGACTGAAGGATTTGATTTTTGAAGTTAGAGTTGTTTTCTAAAACGTGTGTTTCAAGGTTTATAAAGTTTATTGGTTGAAAAAGATTTTAAGAAAGAAAAAAGGAAACAGATTATACATAGTATTGCTTGTTTTTCTTTTCATTTTCTTAGCAGGGTTGTTTGGGCTTGATTGAATCAAGGTTCTGCATACACCCGAGTGTATTGGAGGTGGATTAACATCCACAAAGGGACCTGGATGTAGGTCCCTTAGGTAAAAATCATTTTTCCTTTTTAAATTTCAGTTTTGTTGAATTTGGTATGAGATTTGTTGATTTGCATGCTAAATGTGTTAATCTGTTGATTTGAGTTTAATTTATGATTAGTATGCATGTTTAGAAGGAACTGAATCAGTTTGGAGTTGGTTTGATAAGTGTTGCTTTGTTAAATCTCTTAAACTGATTTTAAAAGGGGTGTTTGGATTTGAGTTTTATAAAGAGATTTTGATAGATTTAGTAGTGGAAAACGTGTTATATAGCTTGAATAGGGTTGTGCTAGGTTGCAGTTTAGTATTAGTTTGAATTGGTGAAGTTTTGAAACAAGTTGGGTGCAAAAAAGTGAAAACCATAGCTAAAAAATTGCATAACCACTTTTTCTGCTTATTTTCATGTAATTTGTGCTTGGATCTTGACACTTGTTAGATTATAGGGGATTCTAGGATTGAAGCTTGTTTTTATGTTAATTGGTGCTACTGTGTGCTAAATCTTGGACTTTGAAATCCATTGGTGTGCTAGTAATCTGCTAAGAATTCCACCAGACCTAGTTACTTATATCAGCAACCTTGTGTGCCTGATTTTGTGAGTTTTTGGCTTGATTGTGTCAAGTGAGTTACTTGATTTCTGCTTATCTTGACTCCCTACACTCCAAAGAGTGTAGGGGTGCCTGTTTGTTCCAAGAAACAACACCAAACAAGCATTAGCCAAGCTCCTCTTGGCTCCAAATTGCACAAGCAGAATTTTACTTGTTCATCAGAAGAACAAGCAGACCTGGCCACGTTTTTGGTCTTAATTTGGCTTAAATCTTGCTAAACTGGTGAATTGGTTTGTGTTTGTAAGTTAAGTAGTGTTACTATTTAAGTGTTAAAAAGGAAAAAAAAAAGAAAATAAAAATTAAAAACTTCACCCTGCCTGGACTCGAACCCCCGACCTGCAGCTTAGGAGTGAGAGGTTCTACCAGTGATCCAGATGAGTTTTTATGTTAACCTTTCATTTCAATAGTTATTTAAGGTGACTTTGTTTTGTGCTCATTTAAATAAGCCGTAGCCTTTTGGCTTATTTTCAGCTTATTTATTAAGCATTTTTGGTTTATTTCATTTTTCCTAGGTTTTGATTGGTAATCTAGATTTTTCTGTTTAAAAGTTTTATTTTTCCCATTATTTAATTAATTATTAGGATTATTTTTAGTTTTAAATTTAGAAAGTGTATAAAAAAATAGTAAACAGTAATATAAAAATACAAAAAAATAGTTTTTAGGTTTTAATTTATATTTTTTTGAGGTTTACATATCAAAAAGTTTTCAGAAACTTTAATTTTTAATTTTATTTGATTTTAGGTTTTTTATTAAACTTTAAAAATTAATATAAAATTAATTAAAAGGTTTTAGGAACTTTAATTTGCATTTTCTTCTTAGTTAGAATATTTAGGATTTTTGAGAATTTTTTAGAATTTATTTTTGAACTTTTCATTTTTTGGAATATTTTATTATTATTTTATTCATAAAAATTCAAAGTTTTATTTTTAACTTTTTTTCATTTTTCCTAGATTCTAGACATTAAAATAGGAACTTTTTCACTTTCCAATTAATTTTTAGGTTTTTCAATTAATTTTTAGAATTAATTTAAGATTTAATAGATTTTAATAGTTTTTAGGAGTTTAAAAATAGTTTAGTTTGGTTTTAAAATTTTTAAAAATAGTTTTTAGCTTAATTAGGTCATTTTTGAGGTTTACAAACTATTAAATCTTGTTTAGGGCTTTTTAATATTTTAAAGTGATTTTTAGGGCTTTAATTAGCATTAAAAAGTCATTATTAAATTAATTAAAAGGTTTTAGCAAGTTTGGATTTTTTGTAAACTCTTAGAATTTTATTGTGGATTTTTAGTAATTTTTAGGAATTTTTAGGTTAAAATTTTAAATTTTGTCGTTTCTACGTTCTACGTCTTAACTTTCTAGTAGTGTTTTTGCCTATTTTTCTATTTTTTCATCTTCGTCATTTTCCCTTCTCCTTTCTTCTTGTTAATAATCAAAAACATTAATCAATCATTCATCACACAACACACTAGCCTCCTCGAGAACTAACTCACTTCATTGGGTCATAACTTGTGGTTTTCCTAAACTACTCGTTAACGCTTACCACTATTTTATTTTACCTCCTTTTCCTAAAGGTGTGTGAAAACCACTACATCATTTTGGCGCCGCTGCCGGGGAGGCGTGTTGTGTTTTGATTGACCATTGTTGTTTTTCTATATTAGCCATAATAGTATTTGTATTAATAGCACTCTATTAATACGTATTATCGTTTTTCGGTTTTTGTGTGAATATTATTACTATATTGTATACGTAGAACAATAAATACACAACTACTCCAAATACGTGAGCAATCACAACCTTGATTCGGGATTTCATCACTCGATCATTGTATTCGAATCTCAAACCAAAGAAAAAAGGCAAAAATAGATAAATACTTTCGTGAAGCTTAATCTTGATAATACAAACTATAAGGTGGGTATAAGGCGGTTGTATTTCATGACCTAAAGGAAAAAGGCTCTTAAGTGCTTCGCGCCGCCTCGTTTCCTCCGCTTGCTTGTGCGTATTTGATTTTGAGAGTGAATCGAGGGTTTTGCCGCCCAAAGTATTATTACATATCATATATATTTTCTTGGTTTCTATTGATTAAACCCTCTTGAACGATTTGGTGTTCCACCATCGTTCTAAAGTCATCGAAGGCGTTCACTCCACGTGATCGTTTTCATTCCTTGAGGCCTTTTTAATCAAGAGATTTGATTAAGGAGGAGATTTGTGGACTCATTGTCTACTTAATACATTCACCAATTTCCAAAAAGGTTAATACAATCAAAAACCACAAAAAAATTGAAAAAACATAAAATACCAAAAAGAATCTTCTTTGCTCGTCTCCACGTTGTACGTGACGTTTATGCTCACTCGTAATCAAGCAAAACGTGCACGTAGACGCAAGAACAAAACTCCCACTCCAACTCATTCTAGTGAGGAGTCTCCAAGTGAGGAACCTATTGTAGAACAAGAAGCTATCATGGCTAATCGTACTATGATGGAGTTGCTTCAAGCACCCACCGAGGGTTTTGGAGAGGCCATTGTGATTCCCGCCATCCTTGCGGAGAACTTTGAGATCAAGACGGGTTTAATGTCTATGCTTCAAGCAAACAAGTTTCGCGGTCACGAAAAAGACAACCCACATTATCACATTAGGCAATTTAATCGTCTCACCGCGACAAGCAAGTTTAAGGATGTACCACACGATGCCATTAAGATGATGTTGTTTCCTTACTCGTTAGATGGACCCGCCAAGATATGGCTTGAGAAAGAACCGCCGAATTCGATTTTGACGTGGGCCGATCTCGTGTCTAAATTTGTGAATCAATTTTTTCCACCATCTAAGACAACACATTTGAAAAACGAGATTTCACGTTTTACACAAAGACCTAATGAAAGTTTTTCAATGGCTTGGAAAGGTTTAAAGAAATGTTACATGAATGTCCACACCATGATTTTTCCGAATTGCATCAAATTGACACTTTTTATAATGGGCTTAATGATCATGAACGAGATTACTTAAATGCCGCCGCGGGTGGTAATTTTTTGTGCAAAACGACCAATGAGGCTTTGAAAATCATAGAAAATAGGTCTAAGGTCTATAGCCCTCGTAACACACCGAGTGTTGCCAATTTGGGCTCGTCATCATCTCGTTCCATTAATGCCTTGCAAGATGAAGCAAATGAGGAGAACCGGTTTTTCGATAGGTTTTCGACTCTTATGTCTCATTGGAAAGCTCAAGAAGCTTCAAATTCCGCTTCGGTTAAAGCGATTGCTAAGAGTTGTATTTCGTGTGGTGGAGCTCATGATTTTTCCGAGTGCATTACCGCGGATGGTAACACTTCGAATGCTTATGTAGCCACGGGAACTTATAACCAAATCGGTCAAGGTTCCCGCCAAAATCAAGCTCCACAAAATCAAAATGCTAATAACTATCGAAACAACAACCAAGGTGGAAATTACCAAGGGAATCAAAGGAATTATAACAAGGGTAATTATCAAAGTGGTAATGGGCAAATTTCAAACCAAAACCAAAACCGTGATTTTCAAAATCCTACTCAAGGTTTTCAAAATGCTCACACTAAAAATTTGCAAGGAGAATTTTTAGATTATGCTAAGGCTAATGATGCTAAGTTTGATAACATGCAACGTGAGATGATTAGCTTAAGGTCCGAGTTGAAAAACGAGCTTAAAAATGAACTTGCTAATGAACTTAAAACTCATGCAAACAAAATGGAAGGAAATGTCCAACGTCTCCAACAAAATCAACAAAAAATGGAGCAAGGACAACATGAGATTAAGCAAGAGTTGTTAAAAGCGGATGCTAGGCAATCTAAGTTTGAAGACCGTATGGCTAAAATGTTTGAAGCTATCATGTGTAAGCCCTCTTCTTCGGGTGGTCTTCCTAGTGATACCATCGTGAACCCGAAAGGAGAATTGAAGGTTATTACTACTCGTAGTGGTAAAACTTTCAAAGAACCCACTTCTCGTCCAAGTACTTCTATGGAGAAGGAAAAAGAGAAAGAACCCGAGGTTGTGGTTGAAAAGGAGCAAATTCAAAGCCCACGAAGTACCGCTCGAACCACACCTACGGTTGAACCTACACCCATAATGGAACCCGAGATTCCAAGGCCGATGCCTATGCCTAATTTGCCCCAACCCACACCACCTTTACCCTACCCTTCAAGACGAGACAAGGAAAAGGCACAAGAACGAAATAATTATCAATTTGAACTCTTTATGAAAATGTTTCGTGATTTGCATTTTAATATAAGTTTTGCCGACGCCTTAGTCATGATGCCTCGATTTGCCGCGAACTTCAAAAGTATGTTGAATAACAAAGAAAAATTGCAAAAATCGTCTAGTTGTTCTTCGGTTTTTCTAAGCCGCATACCTCAAAAAGTCGGTGATCCTGGAAAGTTTTTAATCCCATGTGCTATCCAAGACATTGAAGAATTCTACGCCTTGGCCGATCTTGGTGCTAGTATTAATTTGATGCCTCTTGAGATTTTTAAATCGCTCAATCTTCCCAATCTCACTCCTTCAAGAATGTCAATCGAAATGGCCGATCATTCTACGATTCTAGCTTGTGGAGTTGCCGAGGACGTCTTTGTGAAAGTTGGAAAGTTCTACTACCCTGTAGACTTTATTGTTGTTGATATTCCCATCGATCCTAAAGTTCCGTTAATTTTAGGTCGATCATTTTTGGATACCTCGAGAGCACTTATCGATGTGCATGCAAGAAAAATCACTCTTCGTTTCAATGAGGAAGAACTCGTCATTAATGCAACCCAAAACTCCACTCTTTCTCATGTGTATTCTATCACATCTTTGTACAATGTCAATCCCATCAAAAACATTTGCAAAAGGATTTCCAATAGAGTTTTAGGAGTTGTTGAGAAAAATGAAGTTCCGTCCCCTCCGCCGATGGAGGTTAAGAGTGTTAAGCCTATGATTCCAATCTCGAGTGAATCTTCGGATGATGAATACGTTGATCCCGATGGGGAGGTTTTCTTTGTTGACAAAAGATTTGAAAACTTGCCACCACCTAAACCAAAAAGATTTCAAAATGTGAGAATTTTTAGTGTGACTAACATTGTTTTAGAAACACCAAATATTTTTGACATAATCAAATCGGGTTTTCACAAAGAGAGTTTAAAAGATGAAAAAGGGAAAGATTTTAACTTTAATTTAAAAGATTTTTCTACAATTCTAACTCCGTCATCACCGCGCGTCTTGAGTACTACAAGCTCGTCTTCTCCTTTTGACGATGCTTTGTGTGGACCTAGTGTGGGGGAAGCCCCTTATGTTCCCTCCCCTTTCTCCACCGAGGACGAGATATTTGATCCTGGAATTGCTTATAAAGGGAAATCTCGGTCTTCCACCGATGCAATAAATGGAAAATCTTTTCATTTGATTGGTGCGAGTCTACCTCGAGTAGCTCAATGTTTTGCCTTACCCATTGTCCCACCCTTCTATTTCTTCTCTCCTATTTTCTTCTACCCCATTGGGGTTTGTGTTGGAGTAGCGTTGTTTCGTCTTTCATCCGAAAACGAGGACGCTATCTTTGACCCCGGTATACGTTTATCGGATTTTTAAAGTACTCCACGTGCTTTTGGGCCTTGTTTATCATGTAAGCCCCACCAAAAATTGACCATACCATGATTATCCCTAAATGATCACATTTATGGGGATTCGAGTCGAGCTTTTGACTCGGTTATCAAAAACAAGGTGCCTCGTGGGGGAGACCCATGCTTATCCATGTACATATTATTGCTTTCTAATTAGTTAATGTGAGGGGATTTGTGCCCTTCCAACCTTTGTTCCGTGGTTGTTTGTGATATGTGGTTTTTAGATCATGATCGTCACGATTGGAGCCTCTCGTGTTCGTTTTATGGGAGCACTCGATCGTTTGCTTTGGAGGCCTTTCCCAATATCCATATGATATATCCTTTTATGTTCTCACCTTAGGTTTTTAGCACACTTCATAAACGGCTATTACTTATTGGTTACACCCTTTCCATGCTAGATTAGGCATTCGACTACGTCTCTAGTATAGGGGTGTTTGCACCCCTAGACTCGAAACATTGTGGACAACGTTTAACTTTAGTATGGGGGGGTGAATAGATACTTGCCTTGCCAAACCTTCACGCTTTCCAAAGTTTATCGTTTTGTTTATCGTTTTGTTGCAAAATAAGGCTAAAAATGGCCAAATTTTAAATTTTTCTCATGTTTTATAAGTTTTTGAAGACACGAATGCAGATTTTCCGATGGCGAGAATAAGAGTAATTTTTGACTCGACCGTGCGTGTTGAGCACTTAGCTTCGATTCCTTAACTTTTTTAGGCTAAGTCTCTTAAATGAGGACGAGAAATGATAGAGTTAATTATAAGTTACTATGCTAAACGTAGAGTACTCGTATTCTTTCAAAAACTCATGTGTTCTCGTTGTTTGCTTATTCTCCCTTCGCTTGTAAATATTTTTGCTTAATAAATATTGACTTAGCGGTTTAGTTAGGATTGTTGGGTTTCTAGTCTTTTCTAGTAGCTTCCGTGTAATTAAATTGGGAAGACATTAAGGTATCGCCAGCGTCACGGTTTTGAAGTATTGGCACCCGAATAATCGAAAGCTTCACCCAATAATAAGATTTCAAGTGCTCACCTAAATCAAGCAAACAATTTGAAGCCCCACAAGGCCTAAAATCTATGCAAAATTGAAAGTGAATCAAGCCTTAATCTTCGAAGCTTTAAAGATCCAAAATTCGCTTTAGCGTGAGGATATACGTCTTTGGCTAATAAAACCACCGATGAGGCGGATAATAAAAGGCAAGGCAAGACCGAAGTCATAATAAAAGCTTCATGGCGAAGTTGAATAAAAGATGGAGGTAAACCAAAGATAATAAGGCCCTTCCGTTAGGGGGCGTATAAAAGTCTTGGTAATAAGTCTCATGTTCAAAACCGTTATAAAACCGTGTTTATCGATTCTTCTTGTCAACTTAATTTTTTAACATCGTTGTCTATTAGGAGGGGTTATTGATTTGATGGTCTTAGTTACACCTTTAGGACTCTATTTTTAGACCTAAATCTCTATTATCGCATAAGTCAACAATGTATCCTCGTGATCATTAAGACATAATAAAATATAAGAGATACAACTTAGGAATAATGGGAGAATAAGTACGTGATTAGGACATATGAGTAGTGTTAGCATTACTAACTTATAATGACAATGATCTCGTTGCACGCTTGGCATGGAATTAAGGTGAAAATTGAGGACGATGAAATTATTTCTAAACGAAGCATTCACGTGTTCTTATTCTATGAACCTAAACGTCCCATTTTGCGATGAAAATCATACATTATGTCTAAAACACAAGTAGTGTAGTATAGCTAATTTTTCAATTCAATAAAAGAGAATAAAATGAATTTTGGAGATGCTTTGATACTTTATTCTAGCATTGCGTGAGGGCACGGCAATGGTTTAGTATGGGGGAGTGATGAGACTGCTTTTATACATGGTCTCATCGTCCAAATCGGGCTTAAAATCAATTAAATATCATCAAATATGCCAAATATATGCTCGTGTTTGTTACTTGTGTATTTTTAGGTACGGATATTGAGGAAATGGAAAAAGATCACAAGAATCAATCAAAAACGAACACGGGAAACGAAGCCGCACAATGAACCGGGCCCAAGTTTGGATTTTGCAAAATGACCCTTGAAGAATTGAAGATTGTCAAGTTTAGTCCCTCATCTTTGAAGAACTTATCACAATTGACCCTCCAAATATCAATTGTACAAGTTTGGTCCTTTATGTTTGAAGATATTACAAGTTCAGCCCTTGGAAAATCAAGAATATCCAAAAGAAACCCTTGGATAAAGTTTTTAAAAGTTTTAGTGCCAAAAAAGACAACTTGTGCAAAGTTGACAAAGGGAAAGAAGGCGCTGATGGATAATTAATACAAAATGAAAGAAAATGAATAGCTTGGGGACCTGATCTGCCAACTACCCAAACTTTCCCACCCACTCAGCTTGTGACACCTCAGCCCTACCCACCCACCAACCCATTAACCCTACCCATATCCTACCTAAACCCGTCCACAAGCCCAAATCCCTAATACCCGGTTTTAATTTAAAAACGTGGTCAAAGGTCAACACCCACTTAACCCTTTTTCCCACTAAAACAGGGATTTAAAAACTAATCACCCCCTTTTTGGATTAAAACCCATGTTCTTCACTCTTAAACCCTAAAACCCCACCCAGATTAATTGAACCCAAAACAAGGGGTTATTCCCTTGTTGGCTCCAGATCACTAATTAACTTCCCCCTCACCTTTTCCCACCTCACCCAACATCCTCACATGACCTGTGGAACCCACCTCGTACCTCCCCTGCTCAAGTCACTTTCCCCCAAACCCCAAAACCGACCAAGTGAACGTGTAGGATACTCCCCTTGGTCCCCAAGCTCAAATGAACGACTTTGATTCATTCAAGCATCACAAGCAAAGCTGTCAAGTCACATGGGACGTTTTTGACCCAAAATCAGTCAAAGAATCAAGGGCATTTCAGGAATTCCATCAACTAGGGTTTAGTTATTCTAGAATAGTCTTCTCATTGTATTAATAGAGACGTATGTGTCTCTATTCACTTGGTTCCAGTTTTTTAGCAATCACATTGTAATTCCTTTTTTATATATTTACAAAGTTTGGTGTTTTTTGATATAAATTGTAATTCCTTTTATTAATTATAAAAAGTTGTGTGTTTGGATTGCTAATACTGAGTTCCATTTTCAAAGAGTGAAAGACTTGTGTGAGTTTTCAAGTTTTCAAGTTTTCCAAAAAAAAGTGTTTTAATTTTCAAAAATCCAATCTTTCATGAAGTGAAAGTGGACTGAAGGATTTGATTTTTGAAGTTAGAGTTGTTTTCTAAAACGTGTGTTTCAAGGTTTATAAAGTTTATTGGTTGAAAAAGATTTTAAGAAAGAAAAAAGGAAACAGATTATACATAGTATTGCTTGTTTTTCTTTTCATTTTCTTAGCAGGGTTGTTTGGGCTTGATTGAATCAAGGTTCTGCATACACCCGAGTGTATTGGAGGTGGATTAACATCCACAAAGGGACCTGGATGTAGGTCCCTTAGGTAAAAATCATTTTTCCTTTTTAAATTTCAGTTTTGTTGAATTTGGTATGAGATTTGTTGATTTGCATGCTAAATGTGTTAATCTATTGATTTGAGTTTAATTTATGATTAGTATGCATGTTTAGAAGGAATTGAATCAGTTTGGAGTTGGTTTGATAAGTGTTGCTTTGTTAAATCTCTTAAACTGATTTTAAAAGGGGTGTTTGGATTTGAGTTTTATAAAGAGATTTTGATAGATTTAGTAGTGGAAAACGTGTTATATAACTTGAATAGGGTTGTGCTAGGTTGCAGTTTAGTATTAGTTTGAATTGGTGAAGTTTTGAAACAAGTTGGGTGCAAAAAAGTGAAAACCATAGCTAAAAAATTGCATAACCACTTTTTCTGCTTATTTTCATGTAATTTGTGCTTGGATCTTGACACTTGTTAGATTATAGGGGATTCTAGGATTGAAGCTTGTTTTTATGTTAATTGGTGCTACTGTGTGCTAAATCTTGGACTTTCAAATCCATTGCTGTGCTAGTAATCTGCTAAGGATTCCACCAGACCTAGTTACTTATATCAGCAACCTTGTGTGTCTGATTTTGTGAGTTTTTGGCTTGATTGTGTGAAGTGATTTACTTGATTTCTGCTTATCTTGACTCCCTACACTCCAAAGAGTGTAGGGGTGCCTGTTTGTTCCAAGAAACAACACCAAACAAGCATTAGCCAAGCTCCTCTTGGCTCCAAATTGCACAAGCAGAATTTTACTTGTTCATCAAAAGAACAAGCAGACCTGGCCATGTTTTTGGTCTTAATTTGGCTTAAATCTTGCTAAACCGGTGAATTGGTTTGTGTTTGTAAGTTAAGTAGTGTTACTGTTTAAGTGTTAAAAAAGAAAAAAAAAAGAAAATAAAAATTACAAACTTCACCCTGCCTGGACTCGAACCCCCGACCTGCAGCTCAGGAGTGAGAGGTTCTACCAGTGATCCAGATGAGTTTTTATGTTAACCTTTCATTTCAATAGTTATTTAAGGTGACTTTGTTTTGTGCTCATTTAAATAAGCCGTAGCCTTTTGGCTTATTTTCAGCTTATTTATTAAGCATTTTTGGTTTATTTCATTTTTCCTAGGTTTTGATTGGTAATCTAGATTTTTCTGTTTAAAAGTTTTATTTTTCCCATTATTTAATTAATTATTAGGATTATTTTTAGTTTTAAATTTAGAAAGTGTATAAAAAAATAGTAAACAGTAATATAAAAATACAAAAAAATAGTTTTTAGGTTTTAATTTATATTTTTTTGAGGTTTACATATCAAAAAGCTTTCAGAAACTTTAATTTTTAATTTTATTTGATTTTAGGTTTTTTATTAAACTTTAAAAATTAATATAAAATTAATTAAAAGGTTTTAGGAACTTTAATTTGCATTTTCTTCTTAGTTAGAATATTTAGGATTTTTGAGAATTTTTTAGAATTTATTTTTGAACTTTTCATTTTTTGGAATATTTTATTATTATTTTATTCATAAAAGTTCAAAGTTTTACTTTTAACTTTTTTTCATTTTTCCTAGATTCTAGACATTAAAATAGGAACTTTTTCACTTTCCAATTAATTTTTAGGTTTTTCAATTAATTTTTAGAATTAATTTAAGATTTAATAGATTTTAATAGTTTTTAGGAGTTTAAAAATAGTTTAATTTGGTTTTAAAATTTTTAAAAATAGTTTTTAGCTTAATTAGGTCATTTTTGAGGTTTACAAACTATTAAATCTTGTTTAGGGCTTTTTAATATTTTAAAGTGATTTTTAGGGCTTTAATTAGCATTAAAAAGTCATTATTAAATTAATTAAAAGGTTTTAGCAAGTTTGGATTTTTTGTAAACTCTTAGAATTTTATTGTGGATTTTTAGTAATTTTTAGGAATTTTTAGGTTAAAATTTTAAATTTTGTCGTTTCTATGTTCTACGTCTTAACTTTCTAGTAGTGTTTTTGCCTATTTTTCTATTTTTTCATCTTCGTCATTTTCCCTTCTCCTTTCTTCTTGTTAATAATCAAAAACATTAATCAATCATTCATCACACAACACACTAGCCTCCTCGAGAACGAACTCACTTCATTGGGTCATAACTTGTGGTTTTCCTAAACTACTCGTTAACGCTTACCACTATTTTATTTTACCTCCTTTTCCTAAAGGTGTGTGAAAACCACTACATCACAACTGTTGCATGAATAACTGGAGGGGTGACCTCGTCATGTTGTAGAGGGGTCACCTCTAAATACTGTAGAGGGGTGACCTCTAAATACTGTGCTGGGTGGAGGGATCAGCTCCAATGTGAAGGATGTAGAGCACACACCACATTTACTTGATAATTGTAAACTGATAAACCTAGGATGCATCCATACGTCCCACTAATAATACTAATAAAATGGTCAAGCTGAACTTAGTGGAACGCTGCGGGATATCACTCTCCCGCAGGTGAGTCATGACACCGGTGCCTCTAGTGTCATGGTTACGGTACCTCCGTAACTAGTACTACTGACTGGTCATGCTTGTATATAAGGCTCAGGCAATATCTTAGTTAATAATTTCCGATAATTTATAACATGTACTGGGGAAAACATTTGGCTGCAGACGGGGAATCCTAATCATGCACAGAAGGAAGTCCTTACTGAAGGATGGAAAATCCGTACCTCATGTCCAGTAATGAAATAAGACTGAAAGCTGACAGATCGATTCCGACTTCACGGTTACTACATAAATAACGGACGCGAATGAGTTAACTGATTAATGTTTACTATTACTGATTCCCATTTGTTCTTAGTTTAATTTATTTAGTTCTTGTATTACTGTTTATGTATAATCTGATTAATCTGATTGTATGGTGTATTTCTGATAAACCCGACTGTTCTTAAATATTCACTGAATAGCGAACATCATGTATTTCTGATTACTGTATAATATACGGCATTCTGATTACGGTATTAAATTATATTTTTGTATTATTACTGATTCTTGAAGTATTGAAATTATGACTGTCTTTAATTAGTTACTGATTACTATAATACTTATTATGATATTTACGATATTGCTAAAAACAATAACCTGCTGTAAATATAAGTTTCTAAATTCGAAAGATTTCCAAATGAATAAAATCATCTAATAATATTATACCCTTTTTTTTAATTTTATAAAACTAATTTAACGTAATAAACTAATTTACTAAATCAATCATTTCAAACATTTATTTATAAAAGTGGTAAAAAAATAAGGTATAATTAATCTTCGTTTTAATCCTTTAAGTCTATCCCGAGCCTACCGAGCTATCCCCTTCTCGGTCGCACTAACAACAAGCCAACAAATAAAAAATCCAAAACTAGATTAGCGACAGAAATTTCTGTCGCTAACCATTGCAAACTGTCGCTAAAAGCTGTGGTCAAACTGTCCCCAAATCTGTCATGACAAACTGCGACAGAATTTGGTGTCACCAAACTGTCGCTAATCATATATTAAAATCGCTAATCTTTCTGTCCAACCTTTTCCCACTGACCTCTATGGTGTTCCCACTGGTTTAACAAAGTTCCCACTGTTTTAGTAATCCCAAACACCCCCTTTACAAAATAAACACCCCGGTTGGGGTTTTTCGGCTGTGGTCGCTGGACCAGCCCCCAAGCCACACCTGTGTGGGTCACAGCTGGGCAGAGAAAAGGCCACCGAGACTGTAGGGTCCCGGTTTCATGTACCAAACCCAAAACTCGCATTACCTTGTTAAATTTATAAGATTACCTACTGATTTTTTTTTGCAAACACAAAGATTAAATGAAAACGTGATAGAATTTAAAATAGAAAAGAGTGTGATTACCGTTACGTTGATTACAGAGAGATGGATGATCACATACGGATTGAAAAGGAAGAATCGAACCCGAACCCTCATTTTTTTTCTACAGCCGGCGGCTACACATCATCAACCCTAATCTCCTTTTTTTTTTTGTTACATAATGTTAACCAAGGGGTTTACCCCGTGTGAAGTTTTTACAAGTAAAATGGGCCTAAAGCCCATTAATATTGGCCTCTCCAACCGGCCCGCTTACTACTCTAATAGTTTCATTTATTATTTTTTTTCATTCGTGTACATTTAATTTCCTTACGAACTTCGTATTAAATTTTCGCGCTTTAAATTTTATGAATCGTAACCATCTTTCGAAATATTTCTGGACTTTATAATTAGTTTTTTTTATAATTAACTGCGTATTTAATATTCTAAATTTTAAATACGGGTTTTACAGACCCCATAATCAAGTGTGGTATGATGTGTGATTTATTTAAGACACTGTTTTAGTTTCGTTGTATCTGTGACTGCATTTGTTGGAAGATTTGTTATGCGATTAATGAAGGTTTGTAGATGTAAAAATCCGTTGGGCCACTAGTGGGTTGAATCCGCCCTTGGGCCTTGTAGACAATCTTTTTCACAGTCTCACAAGAACAACACACGCTAGCTCGCATCGGGTTTGGCCCGAGACCAAGCTCGGGTGTGAGAGTAAGATACTGGTTGAGCCGGATGGCCAAATATTTGTGTGTAATAAACGCGTATGGAATAATAAATGGATTGCATTGAATGCTCTGAGGTATTATAGTGCCCCAGATATTATATTTGGCCAAACTTACTGTTGCGCTTTGGGAGTGAGGCCTAGCTCACTGTAAAGCCTTAGGGACAACGATCCGTAAATTATGGATCACGCCTGGCCCTGCCTTTGGACCGGTGGTAAGTAAGAGGCTCTTGGATAATAAGATGCTTCGTCCTTTCCCGATGTGATGTTGTTACTTTTGATAATGTCCTCTTATTTTGTACATTTAGCAAGTGGGCCGGAGTGCTATTCTCGAGGTTGACTATTGTTTGACGTGTTCGTGCAGTTTGTGTAAATATAGCCTAGCGACCATATACGTGAGCAAGGTTCAAAAACTTTCTTTCTTCTGGTACTTTGATAAAATATAATGGGCTTTATATGATTTCGTAAAATATCTGGTGTGTGCAAGTAGCATGAAAAGTTCTTTTGCTTAAAATGTCAATTATAACACTTATCTTCTCGGAATGTTGTATTCTATGTTTCATAACCAGGGGCGGATCTATGTGGCGGCCACCTGTGGCACGTGCCACACATAGATTTAGCCGACTAAGTGCAATACTTTCTTGAAAATCATTAGTTTTTTTGGAGGTGCTACATGTAATTTGAAGTCAGTGATTAACAAAATAAGAAAAATATAGAAGAAGAACACAAAGTTTCGAGTTTTGAAGAAGATGAAAGAAAGAAGATGATAAAATGGAAGAAGATCAACAGTAATATTCACTTTTTTGCTTGGATTTGTCATTTTGTTCGGTTGGCTATTGTATATGTTTTTACTTTTTAGATGTAGTACATATATGATAGGGATAGGTCGATTAGGTGTAGTTATTATATGCATTTAAATTTACTTTATCTAGGAGGCTTATAAATTACAGTATTAGTTGTACTATTTTTTTTCATTTATTCTACTTTTATAAGGCATTCAAATTACAGTATAAGTATTGCCGTATAATTATTCAACTTTTAAATGGAAATCAAATCAATATCTGTAACTTAAATCAACTAATTAAAATCGTAAAAAACGATTAAATTAATGCAAGTGAACAACTAGAGCTAAATACTATTTGTGAAACTAAGCGAAAAAATTTTGTGCCACACGTGATCGAGAATCCTGGATCCGCCACTGTTCATAACTATAGTTTGATTTAGATGGCGGTCTAATACTACATGTTAAAAGAACAAATTGACATACTCCCTAAACTTTATAATCATCTCCAAACACTAATAGATTCAGACATTCAGTAGTACAAACAAAAGCTTACTGATATATTATTGTAGTATTATATGTTTGATCCACTATTGGTGGCAAAATATAATAAGCGTAAAATTGTCATTTGCTTGATCAGAATCACATTTGGTTTAAGTATACTATCACCCGACAACCTGAATCACCCGACCAAATACAACCTGACTCGAATACCACCCGAACCCAATAACCTGATTTCTAATCGAGTCAGGTTGCGTTTTTAAAGACTAAAACCTGATTCAGCTCGACCCGATAAAATCTGATTACTCGATAACTCGACCCGATAACATTGTGAATTGCAGTGGCTAATTTAGTTGTGAATAAATTCTCACCTTCTCACTTTTAGTTTTCATGAGAAAGAAAAGGTTTTTCTATAGAGAAGAAGTGTTCAAAACCTTAAAACACCGTTTAAATGATTTACATTTTTCATATTTGAGTGAGATGAAAGTAGTAATTCACATTTTTCATATTTGAGTGAGATGAAAGTAGTACTTCAGTTTTTAGTTAAAAATTCGAAAAGTGTGATTCTCATTTGTCTGGTGAGCTCTATTCTAGAGATAAAACATGTCCTACTCGGCTACTCTCATGTTGAGCTTGTTTGTTAAGTTTGGTGTTCACTTGTTCAAACATTTAAGAGATGTTTTGAGGATAAAGATGGTAACTAGCACAACTTACACGAACATATGAAAAGAATAGACGCAATGTAGCTGCAGAAAATTAATAACATATCAATTTGACAAAAGTCTAACACAAATGGCATTTTAATCAAATGTAATGAAATCAACAAATATTAACACGCTTTGGAATAATCTTCGTAATAAAGGCTTCTCTTATTACTAAAGCTTAGCATGAAAATATATATTCTGAAATCTGATGTAACAAAATTATTATGCAAAGCCCATAAGCAAAATACCTACTACGAAAAGAGAGAATAACAACCTTGAAGTCAAAGAAATAAAATAAAACTTCCGACAGTGTACCCAAAAACAAAAACAGACTGAATCCATAACTCTAGAACCCATAGGTTCTTACACCAAAGCAGAACTCAAGATAAAATAAATGAAAGCAAGAAACCTTTTAGTTTAAGGGTGTGATCAAAATCTCCGGAGCCAAAACCAATGCCAATAAGATGGAGTCGTAAAGTATCAATTACGTTCTGACACCCCTATTCAGACTGACCATGCGAGTTGAACCATCCTGACCTCCCCTAACCATTGAGCCACCTTGATACCGTGAGCTCTGATACCCGCCTCTTGATTGATTTCCTCGATTATTCTGATAATTCTGACCAGGTCCAAACGGCCTTCCACCACCATACCCTGGACCTGACCGCCCACCACTGCTGCCCAATCGTCCTTGTGAGTAATTCGCATTGTCTTGCCATTTGGTACCACCAGCAACGGACGCGTAGTCCTGACCTTCCCTCCTCCTGGTTGGTAAACTCTCTAAGCCACCTCCACCGAACCTAGCCTCTGTCGCTCTTTCATTGCTTTCTGCAAGAACAGTTAGCTTCTCGGTAAACTGGAATGCCAATGCCTGAACCCGACTGTGTTGGACCTCATGGAAAACAATGCACTGTGTAGGTTGATCCCAGCTTGCATGAAGCTCATCATTGATCATCATTTTGCTAACTGTGCAATGGGTTTGATTTTCCGAGAGGTCAAACATCTTTGAAAACTGGTCAAGTTTTAGGGTTTCATAGCATGAGGAGTAAGTGAAAAGGTAGGTTCGCAAAGCTTCTTCTTTGATCTTGTCTTTTAGCATTCCCAATACCTTTTCACGGTTCTTAAGTAGTCTCCAGACATCAAGTGAGTTGATGACATCAAATGATTTTTGAAAGTCACCTTTGGTTAAAGCTTTGGTGGCTGCCATAACATGGTCCCGAACGTTTTCAGGGGGACCAGTGAAGGTCTGCCTCTCACTGACTTCAAGTAGCCTTCGTAGAGTCTTGCTTATGACTTTGCGCCTAGCGTCGTGGCTGTTTGCAGCCATGTTTGGAACCTCGAGCAACATGGCACAAATTAAATGAACGGCTTCCAGAAGTTCAAGATTGATGTGAGTGTGGTATGGCATTTGTCTTCTCCTTTCAAGGCGTTCCTGAATATATATTAAAATAGTTATCAAGATTTGCACAATACCAATCCAATGGTACCAAACTACTCCGTACCAATAAATAATAGATGAGCCAGACACAATCTGGAACAATTATGGAGTCGTAGGTGGTTCAGTTTTTTGTAGATCTCAAATTATACTGCTGCTACACACGTAAACTTTTACAAGGTTCACTACTAACCAGAAAGATAAAGGCAGTCTAATGTTTTTATTTTACTTCTTCATCCAAATAAACAACTAAAAAACGAAAAAAGAACGCATACATATGGTAGCTGATATGTATGACACTAAAAAGGCTCCAAGATAAGACATTTTTATTTAGTAATATGTCTATAGAATGTCAATCTCAGATGTATTTTCCGTGCTTACACTAGTACTCCATATATTGTTATCATACTTAAAAACTCGCAATTAATTGTATTTGCTAATTTCTAAGACAATAAGAATAAATATCCTACTCTGTATGTGGATACTTTTTCCTGTCATACCTTGAGCTAATTTTTATATGGTTAGATCTTTGACCTAAGAAGTGACAACCAGCAATGTGGTACATATAATATCACTGGATGTAAAACAAATATGTAGTATAATTGCTTTGTACCTGTTCCGGAGTCTTCTCATGGTAACGACTTTGAGAGACACCTTGTGCAAGCAGTTCTTTCACCCTTCCACCCGAGTATAGCTCAGAAAGGCAGCCATGTCCTTCGGTAATAAGTCCTGCTCTAAAGGCACAAAGACCTAGCTGAGCCATTGATCTATTAAACAGTATCTGGGTTGATATGTCCATATGCTGAACATTATCTTGCAAGTGGCTCATAAGCAACAAATCTCTAGAAATAGAAAACTCATCCAAGATTGCATGGTGATAAATGTCACAAAGCATTGCACGAGCCTTTGTTCTTTCATCCCCATGCTTGTAGATATGGGAAACCAACATATCCATCAATGCCCTACTACTTTCCGGGAAACTAGGCTTTCGTGTCACAATTTCAGGAGTGTTTACAACTGAAGGTAGAGCCCGACTTTCCTCCACAGCTTTTGTATCAGGTCCCGACACGTCACCCTCTCCAAAATCTTGCTCTGATAGCTTCCTCATAGCATCATAAACTTCTTGTGGTTTGTAATAGACAAGTTCAACAAGCTTTAAAGCTACCTTTGCAGCAGCTTTAAAATCCCCCACACGTTCAAGATACTCCTGAACGTTTTGCGCAAGAACAAAAAACAAAGGTTCATCACGAAGCCTCTCCACATACTCACGAGTATGAGGATCAATAACCTGTAAACTTTTGAAGAATTCCACATCTACTTTCTCAAGAAAAGCAGCCAAGTTTCCCCAAATCCTTATAGTATCCTTGTAATCAAGGCCTTTCTGAGTCTCGTTTTCATCAGGTTCCACAGAGTCATCAACCAAAATATTTGGATATTGCGCTAAAATATCCAGTACGACAAGCATGTTCTGAACACACTTTTTCCAAACGTTAATCGGCATATGTCCACTAAGACCAGGATTAACATCAAACTGAGCAGATATCACACTGAACAAAATCTCGAGCTTTTGAGCAGGTGTTTTCGCTACCCTAGTCAAGAAAGTCAACTGCTCAACAAGCTCAACTCTTCCTGTCCCCTTTCTACCACGAGCAGCAACGATCTCCTTAAACTTCTTGTTTACAATATCCCAAGTAACCTGACTCGGATCCTTAAACTGTTTCTCCATTAACTTATCTTTCTTATTCATCATTTTCTCCCAACCAGGCTCATTCTCATCCTTGGCATCATTGTTATCATCTCCATCATCCGAATCAGAATCGTCTTTTGCCATGCCATCAACATCAGAACCGCTCTCATCATCGTCATCATCATCGTCATCCGTCACCTCATCAGCATCTTCTTGATCCTCAAAGCTTGCAGGATCCGCCCTACACTTATTAATCTCCTCCTCATACACCTTATTATTCTTCTTCAACTTCTGTTTCATCGAATTCAAAGCTTTCGCATTACTACTACTCATCTTCTTCTTCGCCTCCTTATTGGCCATAGCTTGAACCATAAAGTCTTCCAACATAACCAAGGACCTAATGTAGCTATTAGGCGCCTTAACAGACTCCGTAACCCTCATAACCTTCTCAAGCTGCCTATTGATCTTATCAAAGCTTTCTTGCAGACTAACAAAATCGTTAATCTTCATAGCGTTTTTCATCTGATCAATAGTGGCAGACAACTCCTCAAATCTCTTATCTTTGGCGGATTTGATAACACGCTTACGACCATCACCGTCTTCACTGTCACTATCACTATTGTCGAGATACTTGTTATTACTAGGAGCAGTGATAGTGTTTTCTTGAGCATCGTTAACATCTTCTTCAGAATCAGTCACTTCTTCGTCAGTGTCGGTGTCACCATCCTATTAAAAGTTTAAACAATTCAATTAAACCAGAAACTTAATATTTTCCGCTTATACAAGTATTTATTAGCAAAAGCCGTTTTTAATAATACAGACCCGTGCTTATCTTCTTACATATGAGTAAGAGGTCAAATATAAACAGATAGAAAGCCAAAAGCTTTTTACAAAATGAGCAACCCCAGACACTAATTTCCATTCGCAATTACACAGTTTATTTAATTTTGTAAAAGCTAATAAGCCCTATTTATCCAAATAAGCTGATAAACCAATGAAAAAGATGTGAGAAACCCAATTAGTAACCTTATAAATAAGATAATTTGTTAGGAGACAAACCTGGTTACTCCAAAACTTGGACGCCATGTTGTTTAGGAATCTGCAAAATATGAAGAAGAAAAAAAATTTATTAGAGAGGTTTGATTATATAGGAAGAATTGATTGATTGATAAATATGTATGTACCAACTGGTAAATAAAGGTGTGAATCAGGAAGATGGTGTTTGGTGGTAACAGGAAAGAAAGACGGCGATTTGTGAGAACAATTTAGGGTGAGATGAGATTATGAGATGCTACTGAGCTGGGCTCACCCTGTTTGTTTTGGGCTGGCTCACCCTTCCAATTCACTGTTTTCTTTTGGGCTACCCAGTTTTGAATAATACTGCCGAGTAAATGGAAAACCAAATTAAACAAATAATAGTCAAATTTACAACCGAATCGAATTAAATATCCGATTTTCATATAGTTTTGTCAATCTAGAAATTAAATTAAAAACCGAATTTATAGATTTTTTTACTTTACTTATATATGAGGCTAATTATGATTGAGTATACGTGACATGTCACGTGGCAAATATAAGGGCTAAGAGATGAGGGTGTAGTGAAGAGTAATAAGTGTGTAAACACTTATCCTTTTGCCACTAAAATCAAGTAAAAACAAGACATAATCATGCGTTTTATATCATAAATGTCGGAATTACGCGTGGTTTTGTGTTTTGTGTGTTAAATAGGTACAAATGATCAAAAGAAGAGAAAACACGGGATTTCACGGTCAAATGTCGAAGAAAAGTCAAGAAAAAGTCAAAGACAAAGATCAAAAGACCTAAAGTATGCCAAAGATCACGAAAACCGGCTTAACCGACACGAGATTTTGAAAGTAATTTCAAGAAAGCTGAAATCAAGCTCGTTTTAGTGGATTAAATATTTTTCGAAGATTTCGAGCTTTGTGGGTCCTATAATTGGGAAATGGGCCTAAAAGCCCATGAAGATATCCAAGATACTTTTGAATAAGTCATAAGCCCATTTTAGGCCCAAATGTTAATAAGTTATGTTGGGACGGATGTATATTGGGCCAAGATTAAATGGAGAAAAGAATGAAGGCCTCAAGCCCATTTTATGGAACGGATCCAAATTGGGTTTAAAGCCCAATGGCTTAAACAAAAGAAACGAAAGGATTAAAATTGTCTCATTTGTGTCAACTCACAACTTTCGGTCAACCATCTTTTTACTCCCCCACGTATTACCCCATCTTTCTACTCCCCCCAACCAACTAAATAAATAAACCTAATAACCCTTTCCCCACTTATTTGTCTTCGTTACAAACGAGACACAAAATACTCTCACCCACCCCCTTTCTTCTCCAAATATCACGCAGCCATCCAAACCCTAATTCATTTATCCAGTAAAATTAACAAGTAAAAATTGTGGGTTTTACCCAATTCGTGTGATTCACACGGATTGGGATTAAATCCCCCAATTTTCGCAGCATCCACTCAAGGTGGTCCTCCATCTCATCTCACGTGGCCAAATCATTGGATTTGATTGGCTATGCCACATCCATATTCAAAACCCCCCAATAAAATCATGCCACCTCACCTTGCAACAAAAACAAGACGCACAACATCATGGACAGCATGGCAATCCGAGACTCAAGGCATTTTCTCCACCGTTTGATCATAAGAGAAGAAAGAGAAGGAAGATTAGCGGCCAAGATCTCTCACCGTGGTCACCAAGATAACCTAGAAGGTTCGGGGGTTCCCTATAAAAACCCCCATCTATCATGTAATGAGATATTCCATTTTCTTTATTTTATTGTTTTTAATAAATTTTAGGAGTAGGGTTAATTAGATTTAATTTTCAGCAAAATTAGTTATAGGTTTAATATTGTAATTTTAATTTCCAGTTTTTGTAATCTCTTTTTTAATATTAATGAAAAAGTTAAATTGATTTAATCTCGTCTTGTTTTTTTTTTAATTCTGTCAAGTTAAATCTTTAATCTACTTTTTTTTTACTGTTCTCGTTATTATTATTATTGATAAAAAAAAATATATATATATAAATATATAGTACTGTTCGTTTGGATTTGTTCGGTTCAAGTGTTGGTCCGAGATGAAGATGATGATGATTGAGGTGTTCGGGTCTGATTCGGTTCAAAGGAGGCACAACGCCTATCCTTCTTCACAACGGATCGACACAAAGTGCTAGTTCTATTTTAATTTTAGTGTTAAGTGCATTATTTAGTTTATGTTATTTTTTTGTCTTAATTTGCTTAATAGTTTATCAAGTTTGTTTGAATCTGCTACTTTATATGCTCTTGGTTAATGTATTTATGGATTCGTTTAGGTTTTATATTCTGCTTAGGTTATTGATTAGTTAGATTTTCGCTTGCTTTTACCGTTGTCGTAAAAAATAGATCTGCCGTTATATGTTATTTTCTGTCTGTTGATTTTGGTTTGCCAAATTTGTCCATTTTGAGATTGTTGATTTTGTGTTTAAGTTGTGTCCTTATATTAAGTTTATGCTGATGTTTCATGAAATCTGCTGGTTCATTCTTTATGTTAGCTGAACTTGTTCTATTTTAATGTTGGTGAATTGAGTTTGATCTGATCTGATTTTGTTATGTTATAATCTGTTTTGAGTCAATTGTCATTAATTCCTCATATTACTTAGCTGAACTTCTGTTTAGATACTTAACTAGTGTTTGGATCAGCACGTTGTGAGTTTGTTATTTGGAGTTTAGACATATGCTTGTTATTTTTTTCAATTGTTAGTCTTATTCTGCCATAATTCATCCACAAAAGTCAGCTAGTATTAGTCAAAACGGCAAATGGCTATAGAATAGTTTGGGTTGAATTTTATGTTCAAACAACCATATTCTAGGCCTTGTAACATTCTGCTTATTAGGATTTAGATAGATCTTTTTAGTGTTTTGAGTAGGTGAAACTAGTGGCTTTTAAAACTTAGTTATAAGTTTAGGACGTAGCTTATTATATAAGCCGCTAGATAGCTTTAAAGTTGCCTTAAAACCTGTTGTTCGTTAGCTTATTTTCGACTAGTTACTTTATTTCGACAGCTTTTTCTAGCTTAATCGCCCAATAATTTTCGAAGTTTTTTGTTCAGAAATCAATATTTCATCGTAAGGAACAAGTAGAATCGATAACGAGTTAAATTGGTTCGGAAATAAGCTCGAACAGCTTGTAAAAAAAGCTTCAGCCCGTTTTTGAATAGAAGTGTGCAAAAATTGCACTTTGGTCCCTGTATTCGCAGCTTTATTACAAATAGAGATATTGCACTCCTAGTCCTTTTGAATTTCCTTAATTTTCAATTCCTGCGTTTTATATTAATCAACAAGGGGGCTGCGTTTGTTTCTTTAGTACATTGGGCTTACATTAGATTTTTGGGCATGTATGTTAAATTGACAAAAAAAAAAAAGGTTGCATTTGGTTTATAAGAAGAAAAAAAACGCTGCCTTGTTGTAATTTGAAAATCAATTTTTGATGCAAGTTTAGATTTCATTTTTTTTATAAATAAAAAAATAGATTTTAGATTTTTAATAAAAAAATATAGTTTTAATAAATAAATAAAAACAATATAAAAAGGATAAAAATTAGTTTTTTTACATTTTTAGAATAAATTTGGCATTTTTATTTTTAGAATAATTTTGCATTTATATTTTTAGCATTTTAGTATTTTGCATTTTTACTTGTCATTTTTATATAGCATTTTAGTAATTCTCATTTACATTTACTTGCTCATTTAATATTTTTACTTTGTGATTTTTACTTGCGGTATTTGCACTTTGATTTAGAATAGTAAGTATTTACGTAGTAATAGTATCATTTTTTTTGCTTGCTTTGTGCTTAAATAGAAATAGATCTCCAAACAAGTATTATAACCAAAAACAATTAATCTCTACGTTAAAGTTGAAAATCAATTCGAGTCGAGGAAAACGAACTTAAATTAACTGGACTAAAAATCTTAGTTTCAAATGGCGCCGCTGCCGCTTCGCTCGTACGATTGACGATTTTTCGTGAAGACGTTTGGATTTTGGGATCCGTTCTTTTTGAACGTTACGTTTCTTGCAACAAAATCAAAAATACAAAAAAAATCAAAAACTTAAAAATACAAAAAAATTAAAAAAATCACAAAAGCAATTTCTTTCCTAAGAATTGCACCAAAAAAATTAAAAAATCCAAAAGTAATACTTTTCCTAAAAGTATTACACAAAAAATATTACGTATTAGTGTTAATTTTTATTTCGATTTCTTTCGATTTTTCTTGTGAATATATATTTTTTCTAAAAAATACAAAAAGATTTTTTTCATTTACTATAGTATATTACGTAGAACAATAATTTACCTACTTTTCAAATAAGCCTTAGTTGGGATTTCATCACCTAACTATTGTAGTCGAATCCTAAACGAAATAAAAAGGCAAAATAGATAAATACTAGTAAGACGTTTGAACTCAAAATATACAACCTATAAGGTAGGTATAAGGCGACGCGCTATAAAAGGCCGTCTAAGGAAAAAGGTTTTTAAGTGCTTTGTGCCACCTCGTTTCCCCGCTTGCTTGTGCGTATATTGAGAGGGACGACCGATTATTGGTTTGCCAACTCAATTAGTATTAAGTATATATTTTTGTAGCTTTTTCATATTGCTCCTCGAGAGGGAAAATCCTTTTCCTCTCAAAGTCGACCGAGGTCACCTACCTCATTCCAAAGTTTTAATTGTATGCGCACTCGCGCGCATACATACATACCGAGTGGTGTACCAAATACTTCTAATTCTTCCAAAAAGAAGAAGAAGAAAAACAAAAAGACCGTCATTCAAGCCGATCCCGAGAATCGAGCTTTCGACATAACGATGGCAACGGATAATCGACCAATGATTGAGATTCTTCAATCTCACGTTGAAGGAAACGATGACGCGATTGTGGTGCCGACCATTGGAGCTAATCATTTTGAACTTAAACCGGATTTATTCGAATGGTTTCCGCTACACCATTTTTAGGTCGTACTAATGATGACCCACACGCTCATATCAAACGATTCATCCAATTAGCAAATACCGTCAAATACAATGGGGTGCCACAAGAGGCCGTTCGCCTACAACTTTTTCCTTTTTCCCTCGAGGGACAAGCCCGGATTTGGCTTGATAAGGAACCACCCCAAAGTATTTCAACATGGATCGACTTAGAGACCAAGTTCATTAACTACTTTTTCCCACCATCACGGACCACTTCCTTAAGGAATGAAATAATCAACTTTGAGCAACAATATGGGGAAACTTTTAGTGAGTCTTGGGATCGATTTAAAGAGCTTTTAAGAAAATGTCCACAACACGGTTTCACTAAAGTGCATCAAATAAATACGTTTTACAATGGTTTAACTCTAAATGACCAAGACTCACTTAATAGTGCCGCGGGGGGCAATATTCTTGTGAAAACCATGAACGAGGCTTGGGCCATTATTGAAACAAGGCAAAAGTGCAAACCAAAAGTGTTAGGGCTAATATGGCAAGTGCTAGTACGAGTAATAATGAGGTGAATGATCAAATTAATAAACTTACTTCACTTGTTGAAAAACTCGCTCTAAGAACCGACGCCCTCATTACACATGTGCATGCCGTGAAAGATAATAGTGAAACGTGTGAGACTTGTGGTGGACCACATTCATATTTCAATGTGACAAGGTTTATAATCAACAACAACAAGTTTGTGCTTTTAATACTAATGAAAGGGTTCCATTTAAACCTAATGTTGATGTTAACCATTTGTCTTACAATAGTACTAATTATTTGGCTCCCCCGGGTTTTGTAGCACCACAAAGACCACCCCCACCCGCCCAAAATACCCAATACCAAAATAGGAACCAAGGTCCTCAAATGGGTAATTTTCAAGGGAATGCTAATCAAGGGAATTTTAATGGTCAAAACCAAGGGTTTCAAAATAATAATCAAGGTTTTTACAATAACAACGGTTTTCAATCTCAAAATCAAGGTTTTCCTAATCAAGGGTTTAATCAAATGAACATGCAAAATCCTCAAATGGACTTGGTTCTACAAAAATTGACCGAACATGAGAAAATCATGCAAGCTATGCAAGCATCTACGAGACAAATGCAAGAGTCCAACGATAAGAGATTTTTGACTATGTTGCAAACCCTTAGACCCCAAGGTGCCTTACCATCCAATACCGAGATTAACCCTCGTGCTAATGTGAGTGCTATCAATACCCGAAGTGGAGCCAATTTAGTGGGACCTTCCATCTCTTCGCCCATAAAGGAGAGACAAGGCCCGGAGGTCATAATGAGTAATCCTACTCCCCCTCCGGTGATTCCCCCCACTACCACTCCTAGTTCTAGTCCTCCACTGCCGAAAGAGCCTATTCCTACGGTTGTTCAAGAAGCGAGTCCTTCTACTTCTCAACCTAAGCCTAATATTCCTTATCCATCTAGGTTAGGCAAGACTAAAGTGCTCACCAAAGATGACATTCATGTCTCTAATTTTTTGAAAATGATTTCTAATGTGAATGTTAACGTAAGCCTTATTGAAGCACTTGCTCAAATGCCAAAATTTGTCAAAATGTTTAAAGATTTGCTTAATAAGAAAGAAAAAATGGTTGAGCTCGTGAACACCCGTTTAAATGAGAATTGTTCCGCGGTTCTTCTCAAAGAGCTTCCCGAAAAGCTAGGAGATCCGGGACGATTCGTGTTACCTTGCTCGTTTCCTCAATCGATGATTGTATGGCTTTAGCGGATCTCGATGCTAGCATCAATCTTATGCCACTTTCGGTTTGGAAACAATTGTCATTACCCGACCTTGTACCGACTCGTATGACTTTAGAGTTAGCTAATCGAACTCTCGCATACCCTGTTGGTATTGCCGAAGATGTTTTTGTTCGAGTCGGTACATTTACTTTTCCCGTAGACTTTGTCGTCGTCGACTATGAGATGGATCCTCGTATTCCGTTAATACTTGGTAGACCATTCTTAAGGTCCGGAAGAGCCTTAGTTGATGTAGCCGAAGGGGAGTTAATTCTTAGGGTTCGGGATGAACAACAAGTTTTTAAAATGGGAAAAATCACAACAAAATCAAATGGAAAAGAGTCGGTCAATATGATTGATATTCTTAATTATAATGATGATGAGATTTTTATTAATCCTTTTGGAATTGAAAAGTCTACTCAAAATGATTTTGTGATAAACTCATCCCTTCCCTTAGAGCCTCAAATTTTTGAAACTCCTATTTATGACACCGATAGTGATGACACTTCTTCAAGTGATCACACTATTTTCGGCTTAGACGACTCGTCTTTTGACCCACCCACTTTTGACCCACCCATTTATGATCAACCAATCTTTGATACCTACGATGATGACACTTCTTTAAGTGATCTCATTAATTTTGATAACCCACTCCATGATCTCAATGCACCTCATATCTCGATAAGTGATTCTTCCATGGAGACTCCTTTTGACTTCTATACTCCAATTTTAGAAGTCATGACTTTTGAGGAGGATCCTCCACTCTTAGAGATCTTACCTACTTTAGAGGTTATTCCATTTGATGAGGATTTAGATATCTTTCTAAATACCTATTTTCCTCATGAGGAAGAGTTTTCCTATGACTCCGACGATACTTATGTTTTCACATCAAGTTTGGAAGAGGATGACTTTCCCACTATGGATTTTGATGATATTTTGAGCTTAAATGTCGACACCTCTGGCTATTTTCCCATTAAGGAACCGGTGTTTGATCTGGGAATAGAGACTTTTGTGCTTTCATTGCCATACCACCTTACCCTTCCTAGTAAGAGACTTTTGCCTAAGGATACCCCACTTTTCTATGACTTGCGTACCACCTCGGGGTTTATTTCCTTTTGTGATGGAAATTATGTGTTTGACCCGGGTGGATTTTCATGGGGTATGCCTTGTATGACTTTGTTTCACCCTCTATCATGGAGAGATTTTCCTCCCATGGAAATCTCGGTTTTCCATGATTTTCCCATTTGAATGATGACATTCGGGAATTCGAGTCGAGCTAGAGACTCGTAATGAAAAATCAAGCATCGTATAACTAGGTTAGATTTTTTTACCCTTTTGCACCCTTTTTACCTTTCACCCATTTTCACCAATAAGTGTAGGGGGGAGCCAAGTAGGTTGTTTGTTTTGTGAGTGTGCAGGGACATGTGCTTAATGATCCACTTTTGGTACTTTTGACGAGACCCGTGTTCCCGTGTTTCCCGTGTACCCGGTGCCTTCGATAAGTTTTTGCTATTGTGATTCAATCTTGTATATAAATAAAACGAATAATTGTAATCACTTTAGTTGTCCTTTCCTTAACTCGATTTTAAACAACGTACTCAATGTCCTAAGTGTAGGGGAGTTTATTCTCCCACATGCTTAAACATTGAGGACAATGTTTATATTAAGTGTAGGGGGATTTCTATCGAATTTTAGTGGCCTTTTCCATGAATTTGACCCAATTTTACCGGAAAATTTTAAAAAAAAAATTCAACGTTTTTCAAATTTTTGATCTATTTTGGCCTAGTAGTATTTTTATTTAATTTCTTTCCTTTTATTATCACATCATAATAATTTCCATTTCAAGAATAAAGTCATAAATAGATAAATAAATAAAATGGTTTTAACAAGTTTAGATGTCTTTGATATATTAGGCCCGTCGTGAATATTTTGACTCAACCCGAGTTTATTTATCCAAGTTTACTCTAGCTAGTATCCTTAACCATATGGACCTTAATTGGTTTATTAGGCTAAGCATCCACGAGTCTCATTCTTTGAGATTTTAAATTATGGAGAACGAGAGATGATAGAGTTAATTATAAGTTCGGTATTCTTTCATTAACTTATGTGAGTTAGTTATGAGTTTTTTCTCCCATCACTTGTTAATAAATATATTTGCAATAAATAAGGTTGTACGATTTAAAAGGTTACTTAGCTTCTAGCACAAGATCGTTTAAAAGTTGCTCGGTATTAATTAGAGTTCATAGCCAAGGCATAACTTATTGAAGCGGGACACGAAGATTGGCTTATCCAAAAAGGCCCTAACAAGGCATGAGGATACCCGAGTCAAAAAAGGCCTTAACAAGGCATGAGGATTCACTTTTTGCTAAAGATCCTAAGATGATGTGAAGATCATTAATCCAAATCAATATGAAGGATCAAGACACACGACGAGAAGCAATTACTCCCCTAAAGATCATGGAGAAGTCTATCCAAAAAGACCCTAACAAGGTATGAGGATAAATAGATCCAAGTCCAAAAAGGAGGCGGATCGTTGTATATCAAAATCCAAAATAAAGAAGAGGATAAATGAAGAAGTCGTGGTCAACGTGTGACAGCCCTAGGTTTTGGGTTTGTCACTTGGTCTTACTTTTAGGTTATTTTATGTGTGCTTACTTGAATTGTGTGTTTACGTGTTTATTTTGTGTGAACGAGGTTGGTGTGGTTATCGTTTATGAGTATAGAGTACTCATAAGTAAATCGAGGAACGGTTATTTCATGTTCATGAGCTCACAAGTGGTGACTATGAAATGAAAATGGTGATATTGTGGTGTTTACGTATACGTATAAGTATTATAGTAGTAGTATTTTTTTTAGGATTTACGGTTTAGCATTTAGAGGTCTCGGGTGAGGTAATTATCCATATGAATATTTTTCGGGATGGTTTTAAGTCATTTAGGACTTAGTTATAAAGTTTATTTCAAAATTTGAGATTTTTTATAAAAGTGTATATTTTACGTCTTTTACGGTAAAACGCGTAAAAACTGACTAGTTTTACGGTTTTGGGGTTTTGGAGGCTTTAAGAGCTGAAATAAATTAAGGAAAATTAAGGTAATATTATTAATACATATATTAATAATAAAAAGAAAAAAAAAACGAATTTTATGGTGTTTAGGTCGGTTTAGAAGAGAAAAAAAAGGAAAAAAAAGAAAAGATTTATGGTAAGTTGGGTTTGGGTTGGACAAGGATTCACCCACACCCTATATATTATATTATTTACTAACAAAAGAACATAATTAAATCCCTGGAGATTAATGGTCGACGGTTTTGGGAGAGTTTTTAGGGTTTCATAGTTTTTTTTTTCTTCTTCAATTTAAAGGTAAAACCTTCAAATCCCTTTTTAATTAAATTGTTTTTATGTTTATTTAATCATCTATTGATGGATTAGGGTTAGGGTTTAGTATAAAAACAGTAAATTAATGTTGTAATAATCATAATATAATGATTACATGGGTTAGGGCTTGTAATTAGAGGAATTAAGGTTAATTAATGTGGTTGATTTTGTTAAACCCGTTTTTAAAAACTGGGCAGATTTTTCAGTCAATTGTTTTGATCATATTGGGAGTTCTACAAACTCTTATCTTACGATCCACATACCCCTGAAAAGATATTTGAAGTGGCTTTCCAATGCAAGAAACGAGAACTAAATTGGAGGTCGGGAAGTGGGTCAAAAATAGGTTACAACAGTCGGAGGTCAAAACAGTTTTAAATTCAGCCTGTTTTCTTTTTAAGTTTTGGGTTGTTTGGGGTACTTAGGGTTGCATTGGGATCTTCTCACGAACATGAGAGATGGTTTATATATTGTAATAAGGATCTGCACTTGGGCAAAGATTGTGGTTTAGGGTAAGACCCTCTAATGGTAATGAACTTTTCATATGTTTAAAATCATGAAAACTGGAATGACAAAAGTATATATATATATCAGGGCCTTAACAGTAGCTTTAAGGTTAGGGCAAGTGGGAGGTGTTAGCCAACATATGTAAGGGTATGAATATTCCTTTTACAGAAACCATGGGTATGTTTAAGTGGACGTTTGACTTAAAGTTTTGAGACCTAAAACTGGGACTGTTTTGTGTAAAATTGTGAACGGGATAGCTATTAAACTTAACCAAGTTAAGGACTTGTTAGGGAAGGGTAATGGGGTGTTTAGAGTTATAAATGGGGTATTTATATGATAGGAGGTTAGATGTCCATCATAGGTTGATGAACCATTTTAGAGGTTGGTTCATGTATTGATTTATGTGTTTTTGGATTATTAGCTTGGGGCTAGAGCAAGGACTTTGGAGAAGCAATCAGGTGAGTTCATAGTCCCATTTACTACGTTTTTAAATGTTTTTTTTTCCATTATGGGATGGAGATGACACTTGAAATGTTCTTTAACATGATTTAGTACTATGTTATAAAATGTGTGGACATAAATGTGTTATTGTGTGACTTGCGTGCTTATGTGTTCTCATATGTGCTTTGGTACGTGTTCTGCTATGTGAATCTTGTTTGGATTGTGATTAGCTTTGGTACATAGATGTATGGGCGTCTATGGGACCAGTTGTGATGTGTGTGGAGCGTGGGGCACGATCCGTCCTGAGTACTTGTGCATCGTCTCTTCGGAGGCAAGATATCTCGACGGGGATATAGTTCATCTTCCACAGGTGGTGTGGGAAAGATCCGGATAGTGTGGTGTGTTCTTGTGCGTATGACGGGATACTTCTTGATTGTTATAATGTGCTTTGTGAATTGTAGATGTGATTGGTACTTGGCTTGAGTTTTGTTGTGGATGCATGTAGCATGATTATCACATTATGGTCCATTACTATAAATTGTTTTTCTTCAACTTATTTACAGCGGATGTCAAGGTTTCTTATGATGTTCTAGATAACTTAAACCTATGTTCTCACCAACTTTATGTTGACAGATTTTAGTGTCATTTTCAGGTGAGGTAGTTGTGCAAGATGATGTTAGAAGTGGCTAGAGTATAGAGGCTGCTAGGATTGCATTCAGAGGAAATCCCCTTTCCTCTTAGATTTTATTTTGTGTTTTGATTAAGTGAACTTTGTGGTACCTATATGTTTGATGTTTGTTTATTTGTATGTCTTTGGTAAGAGGTAGGCCTGTTACCTACTTACCTAGACGCCTGCATTGTTGAGATATTGTCACGACATTTGTCTCGCCATCTATGATATTTCAATTTCATTTAGTTCTCTCTATAGACACGCTGTTGTTGTGATGATATCCATACGTCGCGCCCCATATTCCGCCATGGTGGGGTGTGACAGAATGGTATCAGAGCCAATGGTTATACAAAATTAGGTTTCCTAGTCGTGTAGCCTAGTCTATAGCTTAAGGGTCCCTGCATATAGGCGTCATAGGAGTATGTGTGCATTTTATAGTAGTTGATGTGTTTGAATATTATTTTCGCAGAATTTGTTTGGTTATGAACTAATATGGTTCATACTTAACTACATGTTATTTTCTTTACGAGTTTTGATTAGTGCGGGTGGAACCATGGTCGTATACGCTAGTCATTGTTGGATTTCGCTTAATTATGTTTTCATGTTCTTTATACATTTTGAATTTTGTCTATGTTGGTTCAGCTGGACTACGAGTTTATGTGTTTCGTGCATTGGCTATGTTATTTTAATACATGGGGTTTTGGATCTTATCTTGTGTGGTTATGTGCTTGTGAGTTGTTGGATTATGTGTTATGTGTAGTATTAATTTCTTATAAGTGTCATCATAGGAGGGAGTACATTGGTGAAAGGGAACATGTATAATTATGGAGGCCTACATAATTATATATGTGCCACAACACCACTGGACTTTCAAGTATGATTGCATGAAAGAGAGTTAATACATGCTTGTATAGTATATGTTGGATGGATTTGAGTGTATGTACGCTTATGCCTATGTATGTAAAATTATTTTCTACTTACCGGTTGTATTCTTGGGATGGTTGCTAGCTCGTTTCTCTTTGAGATGTTCAACTTCTGTAGTAGCGCATTTCTCGGGTCCTCATTTCACGTGTTTGTTTGTACGGTACTTTTGGCGTGAAGGATTTTGAGATGGTGGAGATTTCTTTTTGGGGTAACGATGTCTTTTGTTTCGAGTTATACATGGTAAAAAAAAAAGAACTTGCAAATTGAAAAAAAAAAATGTTGTTGGTAGTCGATGAAATAAGGAAGTGTCGGGATCATGTTTCAAATAAGGTGGAATATAAAATCTTTAACATATAAGCATGACTCGGTTATTTTAAAATATTTTGGTTTTGATCACCTAAAGTTATTGTTCTTAAGTTAAAAATTTTGTTCTTATTTAGTGAAATATGTTAAAATCATGTAATTAATAGAGTTTTAATTTTCTGGAATTAAAATAAATTAGGTTCTAGTTTTGGTAATTAATGGGGGGGTTTTAGGGTTTAAAAATCGTTTTTTTTTGTATAAATCGGAGTAGGCAGAAACTGTCGCTAAACTGTCAAAATATGTCGCTAACTGTCAGAAACTGTCGCTAATGCCTAGGCAGATTTTGAGAAAAATCGTTTTGGTCATAACTTATTCGTTTTTAAAGGTTTTTGGGTGATTCAAAAGCCTAAAATTATGTACTCGGAACATACTTTTCAAATATTCAGAAAGTTTCGTAATTGAAAGTCAGTAGCTTGGTCGAATTAATTGTACAAGTGTTGAGTTTAAGGTTAATTTTCGGACAATATGGTTTAAACTCGTGTTTTGGGTATTTTGTGGTAATGAACACTTGGAGGGTTAACATAGAGATGAGTTGGGAAGGAATTCGAGAGTTCTTTAGACCTTATTATACGTGGTTATATTTTGATGAGTTTTGATTTATGGTTTTGATAAGTTTCCTCGCGGACGGTTAAGGCTCATGTGTTGTTGGTTGAGATTATTTTCGTGTAAACTGAGTTCACGTTTGAACGTGAAGGTTTTATCAAGGATATGTATCCTCGTTTGTTTGCTGAGAATAAGTTTGAGTTTGGGAGTAAATCTCGGGATGAGATTTCTATTAGGAGGGAGTGATGTGACAACCCTAGGTTTTGGGTTTGTCACTTGGTCTTACTTTTAGGTTATTTTATGTGTGCTTACTTGAATTGTGTGTTTACGTGTTTATTTTGTGTGAACGAGGTTGGTGTGGTTATCTTTTATGAGTATAGAGTACTCATAAGTAAATCGAGGAACGGTTATTTCATGTTCATGAGCTCACAAGTGGTGACTATGAAATGAAAATGGTGATATTGTGGTGTTTACGTATACGTATAAGTATTATAGTAGTAGTATTTTTTTTAGGATTTACGGTTTAGCATTTAGAGGTCTCGGGTGAGGTAATTATCCATATGAATATTTTTCGGGATGGTTTTAAGTCATTTAGGACTTAGTTATAAAGTTTATTTCAAAATTTGAGATTTTTTATAAAAGTGTATATTTTACGTCTTTTACGGTAAAACGCGTAAAAACTGACTAGTTTTACGGTTTTGGGGTTTTGGAGGCTTTAAGAGCTGAAATAAATTAAGGAAAATTAAGGTAATATTATTAATACATATATTAATAATAAAAAGAAAAAGAAACGAATTTTATGGTGTTTAGGTCGGTTTAGAAGAGAAAAAAAAGGAAAAAAAAGAAAAGATTTATGGTAAGTTGGGTTTGGGTTGGACAAGGATTCACCCACACCCTATATATTATATTATTTACTAACAAAAGAACATAATTAAATCCCTGGAGATTAATGGTCGACGGTTTTGGGAGAGTTTTTAGGGTTTCATAGTTTTTTTTTCTTCTTCCATTAATTTAAAGGTAAAACCTTCAAATCCCTTTTTAATTAAATTGTTTTTATGTTTATTTAATCATCTATTGATGGATTAGGGTTAGGGTTTAATATAAAAACAGTAAATTAATGTTGTAATAATCATAATATAATGATTACATGGGTTAGGGCTTGTAATTAGAGGAATTAGGGATAATTAATGTGGTTGATTTTGTTAAACCCGTTTTTAAAAACTGGGCAGATTTTTGAGTCAATTGTTTTGATCATATTGGGAGTTCTACAAACTCTTATCTTACGATCCACATACCCCTGAAAATATATTTGAAGTGGCTTTCCGATGCAAGAAACGAGAACTAAATTGGAGGTCGGGAAGTAGGTCAAAAATAGGTTACAACAGTCGGAGGTCAAAACAGTTTTAAATTCAGCCTGTTTTCTTTTTAAGTTTTGGGTTGTTTGGGGTACTTAGGGTTGCATTGGGATCTTCTCACGAACATGAGAGATGGTTTATATATTTTAATAAGGATCTGCACTTGGGCAAAGATTGTGGTTTAGGGTAAGACCCTCTAATGGTAATGAACTTTTCATACGTTTAAAATCAGGAAAACTGGAATGACAAAAGTATATATATATATATATCAGGGCCTTAACAGTAGCTTTAAGGTTAGGGCAAGTGGGAGGTGTTAGCCAACATATGTAAGGGTATGAATATTCCTTTTACAGAAACGATGGGTATGTTTAAGTAGACGTTTGACTTAAAGTTTTGAGACCTAAAACTGGGACTGTTTTGTGTAAAATTGTGAACGGGATAGCTATTAAACTTAACCAAGTTAAGGACTTGTTAGGGAAGGGTAATGGGGTGTTTAGAGTTATAAATGGGGTATTTATATGAGAGGAGGTTAGATGTCCATCATAGGTTGATGAACCATTTTAGAGGTTGGTTCATGTATTGATTTATGTGTTTTTGGATTATTAGCTTGGGGCTAGAGCAAGGACTTTGGAGAAGCAATCAGGTGAGTTCATAGTCCCATTTACTACGTTTTTAAATGTTTTTTTTTCCAGTATGGGATGGAGATGACACTTGAAATGTTCTTTAACATGATTTAGTACTATGTTATAAAATGTGTGGACATAAATGTGTTATTGTGTGACTTGCGTGCTTATGTGTTCTCATATGTGCTTTGGTACGTGTTCTGCTATGTGAATCTTGTTTGGATTGTGATTGGCTTTGGTACATAGATGTATGGGCGTCTATGGGACCAGTTGTGATGTGTGTGGAGCGTGGGGCACGATCCGTCCTGAGTACTTGTGCATCGTCTCTTCGGAGGCAAGATATCTCGACGGGGATATAGTTCATCTTCCACAGGTGGTGTGGGAAAGATCCGGATAGTGTGGTGTGTTCTTGTGCGTATGACGGGATACTTCTTGATTGTTATAATGTGCTTTGTGAATTGTAGATGTGATTGGTACTTGGCTTGAGTTTTGTTGTGGATGCATGTAGCATGATTATCACATTATGGTCCATTACTATAAATTGTTTTTCTTCAACTTATTTACAGCGGATGTCAAGGTTTCTTATGATGTTCTAGATAACTTAAACCTATGTTCTCACCAACTTTATGTTGACAGATTTTAGTGTCATTTTCAGGTGAGGTAGTTGTGCAAGATGATGTTAGAAGTGGCTAGAGTATAGAGGCTGCTAGGATTGCATTCGGAGGAAATCCCCTTTCCTCTTAGATTTTATTTTGTGTTTTGATTAAGTGAACTTTGTGGTACCTATATGTTTGATGTTTGTTTATTTGTATGTCTTTGGTAAGAGGTAGGCCTGTTACCTACTTACCTAGACGCCTGCATTGTTGAGATATTGTCACGATATTTGTGTCGCCATCTATGATATTTCAATTTCATTTAGTTCTCTCTATAGACACGCTGTTGTTGTGATGATATCCATACGTCGCGCCCCATATTCCGCCATGGTGGGGTGTGACACAACGTTTGAAGCATCTTTCACTCCTTATGAAGATGTATACCAAAATGAAGAGAAGACCATAATTTCAAGATCGTCTCTCAAGATTTGAAGTTTGAAGTACAAGCCAAATATCGGTCCAAGAAAGGTCTCAAATCGTGAAACAAGTTATGCTAAGATATGAACTTTTTGAGGTTTCGAGAAGTAGTTTTAAAAGATTTTGTCCTTTAGCTAACTATTGATTAAATCGTCCCACTTTATTTTCGGCCTTAATAAATTATCGAAATAAGTCAAAAATGCATCCTCGTGATCATTCAAGACAAAAATAAAATACAAGAGATACACCGTAGGAATAAGGGGTCTAAGTGATTAACTAAACCACATGAGCAAGTGCTAGTTGTGCTAACTTGTAATAACAATGATCTCGTTTTTATGCTTGGTATGGAGAACGTGAAACTTGAGGGTGATTTATATTCATGACACCAAAGCCCTAATCTAAGTCTTAGATTTCTCTACGAGTTTCTTCCATCTAATAATTTCCAAGTTAATAAATCATTTAATTATTGTCTCCTTTAAAGTTTTTATCTTTTCGTCATAGTAGTAGTGGTAATAATTATAAAGGCCGAGATGGATTGATTATGAGAAAAATGTAACTTAATGCTTTAAAACTATGCATTGCATGGGGTCATTGCAATGGTCAAGTGTAGGGGATTTAATAAGTGTGTAAACACTTATCCTTTTGCCACTAAAATCAAGTAAAAACAAGACCTAATCATGTGTTTTATATCGTAAATGTCGGAATTACGCGTGGTTTTGTGTTTTGTGTGTTAAATAGGTACAAATGATCAAAAGAAGAGAAAACACGGGATTTCACGGTCAAATGTCGAAGAAAAGTCAAGAAAAAGTCAAAGACAAAGATCAAAAGACCTAAAGTATGCCAAAGATCACGAAAACCGGCTTAACCGACACGAGATTTTGAAAGTAATTTCAAGAAAGCTGAAATCAAGCTCGTTTTAGTGGATTAAATATTTTTCAAAGATTTCGAGCTTTGTGGGTCCTATATTTGGGAAATGGGCCTAAAAGCCCATGAAGATATCCAAGATACTTTTGAATAAGTCATAAGCCCATTTTAGGCCCAAATGTTAATAGGTTATGTTGGGACAGATGTATATTGGGCCAAGATTAAATGGAGAAAAGAATGAAGGCCTCAAGCCCATTTTATGGAACGGATCCAAATTGGGTTTAAAGCCCAAATGGCTTAAACAAAAGAAACGAAAGGATTAAATATGTCTCATTTGTGTCAACTCACAACTTTCGGTCAACCATCTTTTTACTCCCCCACGTATTACCCCATCTTTCTACTCCCCCCCAACCAACTAAATAAATAAACCTAATAACCCTTTCCCCACTTATTTGTCTTCGTTACAAACGAGACACAAAATACTCTCACCCACCCCCTTTCTTCTCCAAATATCACGCAGCCATCCAAACCCTAATTCATTTATCCAGTAAAAATTAACAAGTAAAAATTGGGGGTTTTACCCAATTCGTGTGATTCACACGGATTGGGATTAAATCCCCCCAATTTTCGCAGCATCCACTCAAGGTGGTCCTCCATCTCATCTCACGTGGCCAAATCATTGGATTTGATTGGCTATGCCACATCCATATTCAAAACCCCCCAATAAAATCATGCCACCTCACTTTGCAACAAAAACAAGACGCACAACATCATGGACAGCATGGCAATCCGAGACTCAAGGCATTTTCTCCATCGTTTGATCATAAGAGAAGGAAGATTAGCGGCCAAGATCTCTCACCGTGGTCACCAAGATAACCTAGAAGGTTCGGGGGTTCCCTATAAAAACCCCCATCGATCATGTAATGAGATATGCTTTTTCTTTATTATTTAATTTTCAGTAAAAATAGATTAGGGTTTTTAATATTGTAATTTTCATTCCAGTATTGTAAGTTTGATTTTAATTAATGAAAATTTTAAGTTCTTATGAATTCTCGTCTCAATTTTAATTTAAGTTACTGTTTATTCTTAAATTGAATCTGTTTTATATTCTTTGTTACTGTTCGTTGGATATTATTATAAAAAAAAAGAAAAAAAAATATATAAAGGAAAGTAAATTATTTCCCCCACTGGGAAATAATTATATTAAAGCTACTGTTGGTGATTCTTTGTTGCGGATTGGGTTTCGATTCAAGGTGGTGTTTGTTTGACGTTTGTTTTCGGTTCTAAAAGGGGGCTCAGCGCCTTACCTTCTTCCCAACGGATCATCAAAAGGTTCTAATCTCTTATTTAGTTTTTATTGTTATTATTTAGTTTAATTTTATATGATTTATGTTTGAATCTGCTTAAGTGGTAATATTTGGTTATTTATTTAGTTGGATTGTTTAGTTTATTCTTTTTACTGCGTATTTGAAATCTGCTTATTTGTTATATAAAGTTTGATTCTGCTTGTTTTAATTAGTGTCTTTTTTTGATATATTGGGATATTTTGGATCTGCTGCTTATCAGTCTTGATGGAATTTAATCTTGGTTATGTTTCTGTTTGCCTTGTGGATTGAGTATATTAGGTTGATAGATTAATTCGTTTTATGAGCTTATTTGTTTGCTGCCTTTTAGCTTATTAGTGTTTTAGCTAGTGCTTATTTAGGCTGTGTTGCCTATTTGATTTCTGCTGGTCTGATTAGTTTTCACTTGTCTGTCATAGCTTATTTATTTCCTGCTTATTTGAATTCAGCTCGTTTGGATTATTCAGTTATTAAATCTGTTTTCTTATTTGCCTTTTATAAGTGTTCGTTTGTTTTGATTCAGCTTATTATAATCGTACTGCTTATTCTGTTTAGATTTATGCGGCTTATTTATCTAAGTTTTAATTTGGCTTATTTGATTCCTGCTTATTTGCATCAGCTTATTGTTTGGCTTGGCTTATTTGACGTTTAATTTGCTTATTTAACTGCTGAGAAACTGATCCAATTGATCAGTTTTGATTACTTGTCCAAAATAAAAGTTCAGCATAAAGTATTAAAAATATTAGTAAAAATTTGCTACTGCCTAGATTCAAACCCTGGACCTCCTGTCCAGGCGCCAAACGTCCCAACCAGTTGTGCTACATTCTCATTTGTGTTTTATCTCTCTTAATTGCATTTATTTGGCGTAAAAATAGGGTAGGCAGTTTTTAATTCAAATTAGTTTTAATCAATTTAAAGTTTAGTTTAATATTTACTTTAATCAATTTTAAAATAAATATAAAAAGAAAAAAAAATAGTTTATTTAAATTTTATAAATTTAATTGTTTATAAATATTAGTTTAAGTTTTATTTAATACAAATTATTTTTCAAATTAAATAGATTCGTTTTAAAATAGATTAGATTAAAAGTTTTTACTTCATTTAAATAGTTTAAAATTTAGTTTATTAAAGTAAATTAGATTTGTTTAATCATTTTAATTAGTTTTTTTTAAAATAGATTTCTTATAATAGTATTTAATTATATAATTTTTAGATAGATTAAAAATACCAAAAAGAGATTTTACCAAAAACAAGTTAAGTTGAAACGTAAAACCGGAAATCAAATTCGAGTCGAATCGAGGAAAAATGAAAATTAATTGGACTAAAAAGGGTTCACAAAATCCTAGTTTCAAAGAGCCAACCCCTCAAAATTTTGTCCAGTCACCTGTCAACTCAGCGTCACATCACACCAACACAACTAACCAAAATACCTCTTCACTCACAACACACCCAACCCCTCTTCATTTGGCCCCACCACTATCTTTTATTTTTCCTTTTTTCATTTTCACACAAACTAAAATTTATTTCACTTAAATAAAACATTACAAGTACGGAAATAAAAAATACAAATACAGAATAAAATTAAAAACAATACGACACGATACGATACGGTTCGAAGGAATTTAATCGGTTTCGGGATCCGAATCAGATTCCGATGAAATACCCCACGATCTCTTGATGAATTTCCGTGTCTTTTCCCACTTGATCTGCTTCGCCAACTCTTGTTTCTCACGTTCTTCTTCTGCTAATGCTTCACGTAATGTTTCTTCATCATTAAGCAGTTGATATTCTTGTTCCTCAGTAAGACGGAACTCAGCAGTACCTGGTATTCTTCAACAGGGCCTCTGGTTGATGAATAGTAGGAACGGATGATTCACCCATCGTGTTTGGGTAAGGTTGTGGAGGGATTGTCTCTAGTACCTTTTCCGGTGTCGATGGGTTACTTCGAGTAGCTTTTCGTTTGTTTTGTTTCTTGTTTGCAGAAGTGTTTCCTTGAGACATGTTTTAGAGTATGGTTTTGTGTGAGAAAAAAAACTAAATGGAAGTAGTATTTATAGTGAAAATATAGCCGTTGGAACCCATGTTAAATATAGACGTTGGAAAATTCAAATTTAAACATAGCCACTGGGAAATTCATTACTGAAATTAAAATTACAACATAGAAAATAAAATAACATTACTAAAATTAAAATAACATTATTTAAATTAGAACTAGAATACCGAAATTAAAATTCACTAATCCATTCTTTTTTAGAATCCATCTGTTTTTCGATTTTAACGCCTTCCTCAACCAAAGCATCATGTATTTCATCATCTTTTTTTGATTCTTTTTTCAAAAATTCGATTATTTGATCACGCCACTCTTTTGGAATATCCTTGCATTTTTCACATGCCTCCCGCAGTTCAAATTTTGAAGAGGATGCACTTCAAATTTGAGGGCTAAATCCATAATCGCTTTTGGTCGAATGTTGTCTTCCTTAATTAGTTTAGCAACTAATTTTTTGATTTGATCATAAGTGTGTGGAGCCGAACAAGCCATTCTAGTAGTATTTTTTTGATTTTAGGGAATGAATGTGATTGTTAAAATTGTTAAATGGGGGAGAGTTTATATAAAGATTAAGAAAAAAAAATCAAACCAAACGGATCTAAAATCAAACCCAACGGATATATTTGACCATGTGGCCTCGTCGTCAACATTTCGCATTTGCGAAATTGACACGGCGAATAGGGGGGGTCGGTGTGGCGATGAGCCACGGCGAAGCTCGACGATGGGCCACCTCAGCACGACGAGGTACCCCTCGTCACCACACCCTCCTCTCTAATTATGATTGAGTACATGTGACATGTCACGTGGCAATGACATGTAAAATCACTTAAATAATAACATGACTTTAAAAAATATCTCTATTCCGATGTTTGAACATGGGTCTTGAGGTTCATGTGCAATGATTTTTACCAATGAAACAAAGCGATGAGTTATGTTCTGGTATGCAAAACCAAAATAATATATCCTAAAAAAACTAACTTAACAAAGTAACCTAATAAAATAAAACACACAGCTAAATAATTTACATAGCTCTACCTCGTGATCCATCACCCTAAAACACGATTCATTCGACTGTTATTATAAACACAATTCTTAATTCTTAAAAACAGATATGTATTTTCTTCTCAAAGTCGTGTATTTCTTTTGAAACCCTTAATGAACCGATACGTGTCTTATCCTCAAAACCCTAAAGATCAATAAAATAAATATTCTTCACAATATCCAGCTTCATGAGTTCTAGAAATTGTGTACACTTTATCAACCAAACACACTTATGGACGTGTTTTCTCGAATGAATTTCGAATAACTTATTGTTTTTTTTACAAGAATTTATCTCTCAAGTGGAGTGTATCTCCATTAGTATGCATCTGGTTAATGATTTTGTGGTTGAAGTTGTGTCACATGTAAACTACAGTCATATGAACTAATTTTTAGCAAAACTGAGCATGGAATTTCCATTATATCTTTCACTTACATGAAAATATTACTCGCTCGAATCAAGTGATGTGAACAATGAGGATAGACTTCAAATATAGTATCTGCATTCATGGTTTCGTAAGGTCAATAAAATTAGTTATTCTATCAATCTCAATTTTTTTGAATGACATCTATACCTTATTCTTTCTTTACCATTATTCATCAGCATCGTTTTACATTATTACGTGGTTTGAGATATGATTACGTACACATAAATACAAGTTGGTCATGACAATGCTCTTCATTCAACACCATATATATAAATGATGTATGTATACTTACATTTTCTGTTACTAATATGGTCGTGTCATGGCCTTTGAATAAAGGAGACTATTATCTGTAAGTATATTTTTGGAAATCTTTATGTATACAATCATACTTCCATTACTTCACGATTAAACACCAAACCTGTTTAGTAGATACGCAAGTGACATAAATACACACTAGACATGATACTTTACTAGATATGTAACAACTTGCCATAGATAATGCAGCCATTGAACCTCGTATTCGGTACTTTTAATAAGAAAAGTATGACAAATTTAGAATATAGAAAAGTGGTTGGCTTGAGAGTTGAAAAAGATGGGAGTTGGGAGAGAAATAAAGGGTGCATCTACAACCAATGTTTTGTTATGTTTTCAAAATGGTTGAAAGATACAATGAGATGAACATGGCAAAAAATACGGGAGGTGGGAGGAGTAGCTACCCCCCAAAAGACATTTAAATATGGTGCATGTGCAAGAAAAGAGGCTTTAAAGACTGGTTTGCAGAGTTGCGCATTGTCAATGAATTTGTGGTGTGCCATGCTTTCATTATCACGGTTTTACTTTGAGAGTCAAAGAGGGCTAATTTTCAGCTTAAAATTTGACTTATGTTTGTTTAAATGTTTGTATAAGTAAAAAAATCTTAAACCATGCAAGAAATTTAGTAATTTAACAAAAAAGGTAATTTAAAATTATACGCATTTATGTGAACATTGAATATGAGTTACATCATGTTTGTCTTTAACATTTTCTACTTTTCTTCTATAAGATGATTTGGAAGGCTATGCATGTCGATCTTTCTAGGGCAACTAAAGATTTCATTGTGGACACATACAAACTTCATGCTCGTATCGCTCCATATGTAGGAGATATCTTTCAAGGTCTAATAATCGAAAGGTTATGCATGAAACACATAAAAATATCTTATGACTACACATAAAGAAACATTGCATACTTTTGATTTTTTTTATTGACTATCATAAGAAAGAGAATAGGTTTTTCTGGTTGTTTATATCATATACTTATTATCATACCAGAATTTCATCAATGACCAAAAAATGATTGCAACACGGCGAGCTGCGGGTCACTGACTTTGTTGCATTCTTGAGTATTTGATATGTTTGCCCAAAATTAAAGGGTACTTTAAAGGTTCCCAGTGCCACATAAAAAATGACTCAGCAAAAAAGTCAACTATAAGGAACAGGCGATGAGTTTAGATAAGTCTATTATAACAACCGTGTTTTGATTCTTGAAAGAGGTGGTCTTCCTACCGCAAGCCCTAACTTTATTAGTCATGAAGGTTTTCTTTTTGTTATCACCCTCTTTGATCAGTTCTAGTCCCCATTTTAACAATTCTTCTAAAGACGACACAATGTGTATCCTCGTTGTAACTTAACATATTACTCGTATTGATAACTGATAGTTGTAAAATACGTCTTTTAGGAAAAAGAACGTAATTAGGGCAAGTATAAACAAGTAGTTTAGGAAAACCACAAGTTATGACCCAAAGTGGGGATCGTTCTCAAGGAGGCTTGGTGTGTGTGTTAAGAGATGATTAACTTTTGTGATTATATTTATGAGAAAAGAAAATAAAAATGAGATTAGAAGAGAATGACGGTTACGATTATGATTAAAACTAAGACGATAAGTCGTACACGTAAAACCGTAAAAAAATGACAAAATTAAAAATTTACTCTAAAAATTCCTAGAAAATTGCAATAAATCCTAAATAATGTAAATAGAGTTTACAAAAAATAAAAAATCACTCAAACCTTTTATTTAATTAAATAATAATTTTTTAATACTAATTAAAACCCAAAAAATCAATTTAATTAATAAAAAGCCTAAAATAAGATTTTTTTAACCTCTAAAATGACTTAACTAAATTTATGAATATTTTTGAAAATTTTAAAATGAATAAAAACTATTTAAAAACAATTAAAAACTATTTAAACTTTAAAATAATTCTAAAAATTAATCTAATGAAAATAAAAATATTCTAAAAATTGTAAAATTCCTAACTTAATGTATTTAACCTAAGAAAAATATAAATACTTGAAAAATCTAAATTTTAATTTTTAATAATAAAATAATAATAAAATAATATTAAAAATTAAAAATTTATAAAAAATTCTAAAAAGTTGCAAGCTAGCTTATTTTAACTTAATAAACACATTAATGAAGTTGAAATTACAAAAATACCCCTATTGGGCCTAGAAATTGGCTAAAAGACAAAACAATCCCTTAATGGGCTTAATTTGGGCCCAATAAGAAAAAGTCAACCAAATAAGCTCAAAACTTCCAGTCTGACTCAAAATTTGATTTTAAGAACAAAACTCTAAAGGCCCAAAAGCTGAAAATGTGTATAAGCTAGCTTATTTCAAAGCAACTTATTCTTAATGGGCTTTTTGGCCCATTAAGCTATAAGCTCAAATTAGACACACAAGCTTCTTTTGAGTTACTTAAGAGATCTGTAAAAATAAATTTGAAATAAGCACAAGGAATAAGCCTGAATAAGCTAAAAGCTATCTTCACAAAATGACAAAATAGTCGTTTTCGAGTTCTAGGCCACCCCAAGAGCTGATTCAAGTTTCAAAAGCTTTTAAATGACTTAACTAAGCTTAATCAACAAAAAGTTTTTCAATAAGCATACTCAATAAGTTGGAATAAGCAGATAAGCACTTAATTAAAAGTCAAACTTATGAGTTTTCTAGCATAAAGTCAAAGCCAAGGTCTGATAAGCTCCAGTTCAAATAAATGGGTCAAATGAGGAAGATTGATCACAAAAAATAAGTTGTTGCAAGACTGGATAAGCTAATATGGCTTACTAATAAGCTGAATGACAAATTACACTAGCAGGGGCTAGTTTTGATGTTTGAGCAGTGGGAAAAGTTTCCACTGCTTGACTTAATTGACTATTAGTCTTTAGTGACTTTTTTGTGGATTCAAGTTTCACAAAGGCACCCAAATGATAAGTTAATCATAAGGAGTCAATAGCAATCACAAAAACACAATCACAATCAGCCAATTAGCACAGTTAATTCAAAAGATCCACAGACCTCACACAAACATGAACAATAAGCAGATTTGGTTCAATAAGCACTTTTTAGCAAAAATCAACCAGCCAAACTTCACCAAATGCATACACAAGCTATAATAAATTCAAATGAACAAATCTAAACAGGTTTCATGCACTGATTCAAAGCCTAGATCAAGATTCAAGCATATAAAAGTTACTGATGAACTAAGAACATGCAGTCATGAACACTTGCTGATATACTTGACCACACAACCAAATTCAAACACCCAAATCTCTTAGATAGGTTATCTTGAGTAGGATTTATCACTTTTTATCCTAAGTCTAAGCCTAAAACTAGGTGTGCACCAAATCACAAGTCAAAATATCACTTAATCAAGATTTTATGATCAAATGTTTGATTTAGGTGTTCAAAAGCATATAACTTGCAGATATTCACTCAATAACACTTCTTAAACAAGAACAAGCAAAACACAATAGCAAACACTTAACGAATATCTCTACAACTTCAATATGCAGTTAACCCAAACACCCCTTAATAATTTCAAAACAAGATTTTCAAATCAAAAGTAAGAATTAGGTTAGCACATGCATACATAAGCATCAAAACATCAAACATGAACAGATTCAACAAGATTTGGAGCCCAAAAACAACACATACACTAGCATAACACAAATATCACAAATATCCAATTTTTCAACAGATTTTGAGATTAAGGGTTCAAACCTCATAGATGTACATCCACACCCACGTATGTTTGAGCTTATGTGCTAGCAAGAACAAGCACAAGCTTCCAATATCAAGCTGCTAAGATGGAGCAAAGTTAGAAGCACAATTATCAAAAACAGAAAAAGATGAAAACTTGATTAATGCAACCTTTATTCCCCACGCTTGATTATCCCCAAGTTATAAGCCTCACAACACATTGATATCACAATATCAGGGTGCTATGATCAACTTATAGCCCAAAAATTCAAAGGTTTGAACAAGACTTAGCAAAATATTAAGATTTTAAGGAAAATATGCAAACTTTTGCACACTCCTTTGAAAACAAGTTTTTGGATTCAAGATTAGTTAACAAACAACAATAACAAGCAGATATAAGATTGGCACTTGGACTTTTCTTCACAAAATTCAAACACACTTCATTAAAATGAATATGAGATTTACAGAAATGTGAACTAGGAAAAATTCAAGAGCAAAAACTAAATGACTAAGGGCTATGCCTTTTATAGGCTACAAGGAATGACTAGAAAACCTAAAAACGTGAACCCTAATGTAGTAGAAGTCCCAAAATGCCCCTTGTGAAGTTTGAATCTTTGAGAATCATGTGACTTGTTCTTGGCGTTTTGTAGTTGCTAGCATAGTAGAATTGCATCCAATGGCTTAAAGCAAGCTTAAGAAGTGTTAATGCAAGTGATGCCTAAAAACATTATTAGTGTTAACTAATCTTTCTTAGTTTTGATCACAACAAACCATACAACACATTTAGTGTAAAACACAAAATGAATTATTTAACTAACACTATCATCAAGGTAATAATCATATCAGTAACCTTTCTTAGTCATACTTAGTGATCATCAAAATGATTATCCTTAAAACTCACTTTTGTTAATAAGACAAAAGACTTTTTAATAAACTTCCTTTTTTAGAAAATGTTTTATTAAAATGGAAAATGAAAATTTGAAAATGGCATATTCCAAATGCTGTTAGAATATCCTTTGAAGGGTTCAAATACCTCAGATATTCCCACCCCACTAAAAGACAAAAACGGAGCGGAGTCTAGTGGCGGTACCTTAAGTACCTACGCGGTACCTTAGCGATATGGTACCGCGAGGTGAGATAAGGTACCGCGCACAGTAGCCGTTATAGATCCGTTGTAACTTTGTCTCCTTTAAATAGTGGGTCAAATCTCATTTTTCAGCAAGCCTCTTGGACGTTTTTCTCAGCCCTCTTTCTATTTTCTATAGCATAATCATTAGTAAATGATCACTTAAATTGTTAAGGATGTTTACATATGATTATCCTCTTGATCCCCTCCTTTACCATGTCCAATGAGAAGATCACTCACTCACTAGTGTAGTGATAAAGATGAATCTATGAGCTAGTCATATTCATCATGATACCCTTTTTTGTTTTAGGTCAATCCAATGTATTTATGAATACTTGGACTAGTTGTGTTCATCCAAGTTATTTGTGGATACTTGGATTTGTTGTGTACATCCATTGCATATGTGTTTGCTTGGATTTGTGTTGTGTAAATCCAAGCTACATGTGTGTGCTTGGATAAGTCTAGTTGAGTTGTAATAGATTTGATTAGGAGTTCTCACTAAACTATAAAGTGATGTGGTTGTGTCTTGTGAGTTCTCACTAAACTTTAAAGTGATTAGTAGTTGTGTTGTGTGAAGTTCTCACTTAGCTTCAAAGTGAAGAGTCGTGAAGATTGGTTCTACCTTAAGATTAGAACCCGACATCTAGCCTTGTGTCGTTAAATTGTGAAGTAGGCAACGTCGTGTAGATTGGTCCTAGCTAAAGATTAGGTCTCGACATTTAGCTTAGTGTCGGAAAATAATGTAAGCAACGATGTAAGGTTTTCTCCGCCGAGAAGGGAGCTTGTGGATATAGTGGAAATCTCGAGTAGGTGTACTCGAGGAGTGGAGTAGAAACGAGGATAGAGCCTCGTTGTCGAACCACTATAAATCTTGGTGTCTTCCCACTAGGGTGTCTCCTTCCTTACTCTTTACTTATTTCATTATCATTATACTTGCTTATTATCCTTGCTAGTGCATTTCAATTGAACCTAATCATTATGCAACTTAGCATCAAGTAAAAGATAGTTTTGATACAAACCAAATTGAAAGTAATTTTAATTTGGTCACCAATCGAAGAGAAACTATTCAACCCCCCCCCCCCCCCCCCCTTCTAGTTTCTACAATTGGTATCAGAGCGATGGTAACTCAAGATCTTTGAAGTATATTGTACTTTGAAACTTGGATCGATCTATTGTCTCCTCAAATTAGAAGGTCTAGTTGTGCTAAAGTTTCTCTTTGGTCAAAACTATGTTTTCTTTGAAAATAGGTCTTTTAATTGATAATATTGCATCCCACTTAAGATTAGTAGCCTTTATGCATTTTAGATATACTCTTGAAATGTATCTACTAGTTTGCATCTTGCTTTGTGTAGGTACTCATGAAGATCAATCAATTAATTGGTTATGGATTGAGTTACTTGCACTTTTAGAAGAATCATCTTCATTGATCATTAACATCTTTGAATGATGATACCAAGATAATTGGGAATGATACTAGTCCTTGAAGACTTAGTACTCATCATAGTCATTGATTGGGCATAGCACTTATTCCTTCATGGATTGCTCTTTGTGGCCAAGGTACGCTTTCGTTCTTCCACACGCCCTTTGATCATTCTTTTGATCATTACTTGACTATGTGCTTGTTCTCGGCATCCTTGCCTTGACATTTATTTGTGGTTTGTGTTTCTTTTCTTTTATCCTCTCAAACCTTCATTGCTTGCATACTTGACTCACTATGGTGATGTAGAGTGAGTTAGTAGAAGCTTAAAGTATCAAGCATGATTTCCATGGTTTGCACCCATACGGTTAGTAGTCCCTTTGTGGGAGAGAAAGTGAATTAATACCTTGCTCATATTTTAGTTTAGACTAAGACTATTATTGAAAGTGATCTTAGTCTATACTTGAATAATTGCTTTGTGCTTATTCATTACCAAAGCCGTTTATCGTTTCGCCGGAAAGGCACGTCTTAAACCACTATATATGACACAAGCTCTTCGTTACAACTACTTGAAGATTGTCATTAATCCCTTGAGCATTAATCCTAGTCTTGATTCACTTCTCTTGACTTCTCTCCACTTAGTCGTTTTGCTATGAGTAGTCGTTTGTCCGTTTCGGTTCTTTTCGATCTTGATTTAACTCGTAATCCTTCATTAAGGCATATTTCTTAGTGTTATGATGATCCAATGATATTCTAAAAGGCTCATGATTTAATTTTAAGTATTTTAGAAAAACTGGATTTTCAAAATTTGGCGTTTTTCAGAGATAAAAACCTGCCTCTGTAGGCGGTTCCTTATCTCCGCGGCTCAAACCCGCGGTTCCTTATCGATAAGGTACCGCGGGCAGTAACTTTTGTCAGAGCGCCAGTTTGAGTTTTTTATTCTTTTTCAAACCAAACTCTCTCTCTCCCAAAAACACACAGCTGACGGGTTTTACCTTTTCCACCATTGTTGAAGCTTCCAAAACCTTCAATCACTCAAATTAATTGATTCCAAGTTGTGGGTTTCACTCATCCTTCATCTAACATCAATTAATTGTAAGTATTTTCTTTCAATTTCATCTATTTTGTTCTAGGGTTCATCATTTCATAATTGGGGATTTTTAAAATTGAAATTGAATTAAAACCTTAATAGGAATGTGGGTTGACATGGTTATTTTACTATGATTCCTTAGGTTGATATTCATTAAGATTTCACTAAAACCCACTTGTATAACAAATCCGAATTTAGGCTAAATGATTTTGGTTGAATGATGGATTTGAGATGAACCCATGAACAAGTAGATAATGACATTGTTAATGCTTACCTAAAAACCTTTTTTTGAAAAACCAATGTTCTAATCCATTGTTGATCTAACATAGATCATGTGTTCTTGGTTAATGATGGATTAGACACATTGTGAACATGAAAATGATATGGATTCAATCCTATGTTTTTCAAGAAATTGATATAACACATTTTCATTTTTCGTTTTCCTTTTGATTTTCATATGAGTGATTGGAAATATTCTTGTTTGTATTTAGGTACTTAATCATGCCTTCTCAATATCAAAAAGATCATCAATTCACTAAAGATTAAATGCCCGACATCTCTCAAACCTTTGTTTCCCCTCAACTCTAAAACGCTTTTCCATCCCTTTCCTCTCGTTGTTTCCATGAGGGTAGGATTGTAGATTCAAGAATAGCGGGAGATAATTATATCAACTCTATGTTCGAGCTTATTGGGTTTGATTGTTTGCTTTACATAGACGAGGTAATTTATCCCTTGTTCCTTCTTGAGTTCTTCAGTACTTACTCCGTGCTTGAAATCAACGACCAAATCTTTATTCGTTTCTTGTTGAATGGTCAAATCATTCAATATTCCCTCGATGACTTTGGTGATATTCTTGGTGTGCCATTTGAAGGCACTTGTCGTTTCACAGATAAGTGGAGACTAGATGCTCTCTTGGAGTCAAACGATAAACCTCCAAATGACACCACCGAAGTTGATCTAAATTTCATCCTTGAAATCATCATGAAAGAGCGTAGTGGAAACGTTGTGAGAAGCCTTCATACAAATGTGCGAAATGTGAATAGGTATGAAGTGCTCTCAAGCTACCTTAAGGATTACATGCTCCAATGGGCAAACATCCTTAGGGAAAATGTGTTTTGTCTTGGTGGGAACCGGGAACATATCCCGGCTTGCATGGGGCATATGTTGTTTTGTCTGTTTACTTCCACCAAGTACAATCTTGCATATTACATCGCTCGACGTATAAATTATGCTCTTTCCAAACCCAAAACCAACCTCCCTTATGCTATGCTTCTTACTCACCTCTTTAGAAGGGTTGGTCAAGATTTTCCTCAACTCGATCTTTCTCGCTTTCACCCGGTTCAACGGGTTATGTTGCCTATTCAAGAGGCGTATCAATGAAAGCCAAGAAGTGACCGTGGTTCGAGAAAATCCGACCATCAAGAGCCGGATGAGGAGGACACTGATATGCCACCAAGTGATGGTGATGGCATCGGTCCTAGTTCTCATTTTGACTCTTCGAGTAACTCCCATCCATCGTCAAATCAATTCGAGGATGATTTTGAAGACTTAGCTCCTCCTCCTCACCCTTCTAGTGATGTCCCTGAAGATCTCAATATGGAGCATCTTTATCGTGAGAATCTTAGAACTCGGGGAGAATTACATGAACACCGAGTGGAGTCAAGAAAAGGGTTCAAGTATTTGGGAAAGATGATCAAGGGTTTAGGAAAGAAAAGGAGGTGAAGACTTTGAAGTTGTGTTAAAGTTTGGATTTGATGGTTAAACATTTGGTTATTAACACTTTGGTTTAGTTGTTTATTAACTTGTGTTGCATGCTTGGATTACTATTTATTTTGATCCTTAATGTTGCTTATGCAATAATGTTTGTGTTTTACATAGCTTTGTGCATGCCTTATGATAGTTAGCTTATTAGATTATGATCTGTAGTTAACTTTGGCTTGTGAAACTTTTGGGAAAAATCTGGGTTTATCAAAAACTGGGAAGGGAAATTTTGAAAACCTTATGGTCGCGGTTCCATATCGACCCGCGGTTCCTTATCGATAAGGTACCGTCGGTCCTAGATAAGGAACCGCCGGTCACTGTGCACGACAGCATCTTTGCTTTACACTGTTTTCTTAATTTTGTGTAAACCTTGCATGATTTTCAGTAATAAACTGCACATTTCCTAAACTAGGTTACCTAAATTCATTATTCACCTAAAATGATTTTAACCCATTACTAGTTTGGATCACCCCCTCACCCATTTAAACCCTCCTTGTTTGCCATGTTCTTCACACATCAAAGATACTTCCCTAATCCTTAAACCACCCAAATCAACCATGGTGTGTACCAAAACCTCAAACACTTCCAAGACCTCCACCCCAAGGAAAACACTCAAAATAAGGGTTAAGGTAGCTAAGCCTAACTCCTCACCTTTCCACACACCTAAGAATGAGAATGCTCCTATCCTCATTTCTTCATCACCTTCCCCACCTCTTGCACCATGCAAGACTTCATCCACCCATGGTACTAACCACTCCATTGGTTCTACCTCCTCTTCATTCAACTCAAGAATGAATGAGCTTTCTTCACCCTTCACTCCAAGTGCACCCTTGGAAGTGACCACACAACCTCAACCAATCCAAAGCATTCCTTTTGGGAATGACTTTGATGACACTTTGGTGACTTCACCATTTACCCCTCACAACTCACCCATTTCACCAACCTTGGAGGATTTACCTCCACACTCACCCATTTCCCCTTTGGGGAACATGCCTCCACTTTCACCCATATCACCCTTGGATAACTTGCCTCCTCCACCTCCACCCAACTCAAACATCCCAATTTTGGGTGTCCCTCCTCTTGGGTGGTCCTTACTTTGGGTTTCAACAAACTCATGGTCCTAGATGTCCATGTTGTCTCTACAACCACTTCCTCATCCATAACCTAAGGATGGATATGTATGGACTACATAGGGGTTTGCAAGACTTCTTGCTTACTTTGTTCTCCATGCCTCCTCCTAGGAGATGAATGATGGAGTTTTAATAATAAGAGTTTTCAACAACAAGCCAAAGAAAACTACCTATCTAGATTTAATGATAAGCTAGCTATGTATTAGTTAGTTTTATTTGTCTTTGTACTTGTTTCCTTAATGAATGTTTCATGTTGTTGACTTATGGATTTAGCTTTGTGTTATTCTATCCTTTTGTGCACACTAATCAACTTTAATTTGAAATTAAAATTGAACCTAAATCTATCACAACCCCTAAACTTGACTAAAATTGGTTCAAAATGATATCTAAATTATTTTGTCACCCTTTGTCAAGACATTCTTTGTGAATGTGTTGCTTTAAGCAACCCTAGCATATTTTAGTTCTAATAGAGGTAAAATTCCAAGATTTGCAATTTTTTGAAAAAGTCTTAGTTTTTCCCAAAACCCAGGAAAAACATGGTTTAAAGTCCACTGGACGCGGTTCCTTAAAGACCCGCGGTTCCTTAGTGATATGGAACCGCCAGCCCATATAAGGTACCGCGGCCATAAAGTGGATTTTGACGATTTTTTGGTCAAAACTTTTAAAACCCTATTCCCAGTCAAGATTCCTTGTTTACTCAAATTGACTAAACATTCCTTGACACTACTCATTTTGTATTCAAATTCTTACCTTGATTACTTTTTACTTATACCCCAACCTTGAGATTTCATTCTCACACCTTCCCAACCTTGAGAATTCATTCTCACATAACCTTGAGATATCATTTTCACACTCTCACAATGCCTAACTCCTACATTCCTAACCTTGACATTTCTTTGTCACAACCCCAAGCTTCCTCAACCAAGCTTTCAAAGAAACCGAAAATCTCGGTTCGACCCGTTTGGGTTAAGAAGAATGAACCATCTTCGTCCAAACCACCCAAAAACCCTACCTTCTCTCCAATCAAGTATTGGAATGAGACTTACACCATAAACCCCATCACCGGAGCAAAAGAACATGTTCCACCACCACCACAATCCTTCAATACCCCTCAACTCAATGACATTTCAACCTTCCCAAACCTCACAAGGCATTGTGAAAACACTCCCAAACCCTTTACCCCACCACCACCAAACCCTAAGTTTGATGCCATACCCCCATCAAACGATTTTGTGTTGCATCATGGATCCTCGTGTGATTGTTGCCAATTTCAACAAATTAAACTTGCTCATGTGTATGAGAAGTTAAATTTTCTTGAATTCCTCCTCACTCGACCTCCTATTCAAGTTTTCGTTCCGGTGGACAAAACTTCGAATGATGCATCGTCGTCTTTTTAGTTTTATTTTGTTTTTAGCAATCTTGGAAAATATCACTATTAGACTAGCTTATGCATAGTGGTTTATTTTCCATATTTATTGCTTTTAGATACTCATACTATGTGTATGACTATCTTCTTTGTTGTATTTTTTCTTTATGTAACCTTTGTGTTATTTGTGTGCTATTTCATTAGTTCTATTTTGAGTTGATCTTGGTTAATTTTTTACAATTGCTTATGGGTGATTCCATCAATTCTAAAGCTTTAACCCATTGACAAGCTTATCATCTTCATTGGATTGAAGTTTGATTTTGTCAATTACCTCTTTGGACATACTTAGCAAAATACTTGCTTCTAATTTGAGATTTCTTCTCTTTCTCCCTCTTAAGTTACTTAGTAGGTAGTGATCATATATACATTGGTGTTTCTTTCCTTTCTACTAACCTTTGTGTAGCATGTCACCTTAGCTCATAAACTTGGTGCCCCAAGCAAGGGGGAGCAAGCACCAAGGGGGAGCTACTAGCAAAGTTCGATATTCTTCAAAGACTTATGCTAACCTTTTTGCTACGACAAAGGGGGAGAAATGATAGTGATAAACTAGTTAATAATTCCATAGTTTGTGTTTCTACGTAAATGAGTTTATCGTTTGTCGTAATCAAAAAGGGGGAGATTGTTAATGCAAGTGATGCCTAAAAACATTATTAGTGTTAACTAATCTTTCTTAGTTTTGATCACAACAAACCATACAACACATTTAGTGTAAAACACAAAATGAATTATTTAACTAACACTATCATCAAGGTAATAATCATATCACTAACCTTTCTTAATCATACTTAGTGATCATCAAAATGATTATCCTTAAAACTCACTTTTGTTAATAAGACAAAAGACTTTTTAATAAACTTTCTTTTCTAAAAAATGTTTTATTAAAATGGAAAATGAAAATTTGAAAATGGCATATTCCAAATGCTGTTAGAATATCCTTTGAAGGGTTTAAATACCTCAGATATTCCCACCCCACTAAAAGACAAAAAACGGAGCGGAGTCTAGTGGCGGTACCTTAAGTACCTACGCGGTACCTTAGCGATATGGTACCGTGGGGTGAGATAAGGTACCGCGCACAATAGCCGTTATAGATCCGTTGTAACTTTGTCTCCTTTAAATAGTGGGTCAAATCTCATTTTCCAGCAAGCCTCTTGGACGTTTTTCTCAGCCCTCTTTCTATTTTCTATAGCATAATCATTAGTAAATGATCACTTAAATTGTTAAGGATGTTTACATATGATTATCCTCTTGATCCCCTTCTTTACCATGTCCAATGAGAAGATCACTCACTCACTAGTGTAGTGATAAAGATGAATCTATGAGCTAGTCATATTCATCATGATACCCTTTTTTGTTTTAGGACAATCCAATGTATTTATGAATACTTGGACTAGTTGTGTTCATCCATGTTATTTGTGGATACTTGGATTTGTTGTGTACATCCATTGCATATGTGTTTGCTTGGATTTGTGTTGTGTAAATCCAAGCTACATGTGTGTGCTTGGATAAGTCTAGTTGAGTTGTAATAGATTTGATTAGGAGTTCTCACTAAATTATAAAGTGATGTGGTTGTGTCCTGTGAGTTCTCACTAAACTTTAAAGTGATTAGTAGTTGTGTTGTGTGAAGTTCTCACTTAGCTTCAAAGTGAAGAGTCGTGAAGATTGGTTCTACCTTAAGATTAGAACCCGACATCTAGCCTTGTGTCGTTAAATTGTGAAGTAGGCAACGTCGTGTAGATTGGTCCTAGCTAAAGATTAGGTCTAGACATTTAGCTTAGTGTCGGAAAATAATATAAGCAACGATGTAAGGTTTTCTCCGCCGAGAAGGGAGCTTGTGGAAATCTCGAGTAGGTGTACTCGAGGAGTGGAGTAGAAACGAGGATAGAGCCTCGTTGTCGAACCACTATAAATCTTGGTGTCTTCCCACTAGGTTGTCTCCTTCCTTACTCTTTACTTATTTCATTATCATTATACTTGCTTATTATCCTTTCTAGTGCATTTTAATTGAACCTAATCATTATGCAACTTAGCATCAAGTAAAAGATAGTTTTGATACAAACCAAATTGAAAGTAATTTTAATTTGGTCACCAATCGAAGAGAAACTATTCAATCCCCCCTTCTAGTTTCTACAAGAAGTAAACTTCCATCTTGAACGTTGGATGTGGCAGGGTTTTTTGGCATCTTGTTCAAAGGTGTAGCAGGGGAGGTCCCATGTGGACATGTGAGTGGTGAGGTGGCCAATATTAAGGTTGGGTTATGTTAAGGGCATGCTTAATCAATATTCTGGAGGTTTTGGTGACCTAATTACAAGTGGATTAAGAAAACCCAATCTTGTTCATACGATAAACAGTGCAGGTTTTGATTTGTTTTTGGGTTTAAACTTTGTGTTAAGCGCCAGTTTTACTAGTCTGTTAGGATTAGTTAATAAAAAAGGTGAGTGGGATGTGAGGTGGAGGAATGGAGAGATCTGATTGGTTTAGGGGGTGAGTTGGACAGGTGTCAAGCTCCCATTAGTCTAGGTAAGTATTATTGTCTCCCAGTAATTACCCTCCATCTTTCCATTTCTTTTCATTTGCATTTCAAACCCTTTTAACCCGTTTTCCTTTGTTAGCTAAGTTTTCAATTTCACACTTTGGCCACAAATACTTTTCCAAAGTATTTTCAAGGGTATTTCTTGCCATTTGTTGATTCTTGAAGGGCTGTTTTGGGATTTTCTTTAAAGGTAATGGTCTTGACTTGTCTTGTTGACTTCTTGGAGGACTGAATTTGACAAATCATGATTTATGAGGGACCATTTTTGCCATTTCTTCAAAGTGGATGGTCCTTTTTATAATTTGACATATTTTAAGGACCAAACTTGTAATTTTTTGTAACTTGAAGTCCTTCATGGTATGTTTGACTTTGAGGAGGACTAATATTGACAATTTAGTTTTGTTGAGGGATTAAATTTGCCAATTCTTCAAAGTGGAGGGCCCTTTTTGTAATATTGACAAACTTTAGGGACCAATCTTGTAATTATGAAGATACAAGGGTTTAAAGTGTCAATTCTTCAATATTAGAGGACCCTTCTTGCATAATCTTCAAATCTTCAAGGGTTTTTTTCTTGGAAAATCTTCATTAGGGCTTGGTTCAATGTGCGGCTTCGTTTCTCGTGTTCGTTTTTGTATGATTCTTGTGATCTTTTGTCATTTTCTCAATATCCGTACCTAAAATACACAAGTAACAAATACAAGCATATATTTGGCCATTTTCATGATATTTAATGCTTTTAAAGCTCTTTTTGGACGATGAGACTATGTATAAAAGAAGTCTCATCACTCCCCCATACTAAACCATTGTCGTGCCCTCACGCAATGCTAGAATAAAGTATCGTAGCACCTCCAAAGTTCATTTTTATTAACTTTTATTGAATGATAAACTAGCTACACTACTACTATTACTACTACTTGCGTTTTAGACTAATGTATAATTTTCATCGCAAAATGGGACGTTTAGGTTCATAGAACAAGAACACGTGAATGCTTCGTTAGAAATAATTTCATCGTCCTCAATTTTCACCCCAATTCCATGCCAAGCGTGCAACGAGATCATTGTCATTATAAGTTAGTAATGCTAACACTACTCATATGCCCTAATTCACGTACTTATCCTCCCATTTTCCTAAGTTGTATCTCTTATATTTTATTTTGTCTTGAATGTTTCACGAGGATACATTGTTTGACTTATGCGATAATAGAGATTTAGGTCTAAAAATAGAGTCCTAACGGTGTAACCAAGACATCGATTTAATAACCCCTCCTAATAGACAACGATGTCAAAAAATTAAGTCAACAAGAAGGATCGATAAACACGGTTTTATAACGGTTTTGAACATGAGACTTATTACCAAGACTTTTATACGCCCCCTAACGGAAGGGCCTTATTATCATAGGTTTACCTCCATCTTTTATTCAACTTCGCCATGAAGCTTTTATTATGACTTCGGTCTTGCCTTGCCTTTTATTATCCGCCTCATCGGTGGTTTTATTATGGCCAAAGACGTATATCCTCACGCTAAGGCGAATTTTGGATCTTTAAAGCTTCAAAGATTAAGGCTTGATTCACTTTCAATTTTGCATAGATTTTTCGGCCTTGTGAGCTTCATATTGTTTGCTTGATTTAGGTGAGCACTTGGAATCTTATTATTGGGTGAAGCTTTCGATTATTCGGGTTGCCAATACTCGGGTTGCCAATACTTCAAAACCGTGACGCTGACGATACCTTAATGTCTTCCCAATTTAATTACATGGAAGCTACTAGAAAAAACTAGAAACCAACAATCAAGACTACACCGCTAAGTCAATATTTATTAAGCAAAAAATATTTACAAGCGAAGGGAGAATAAGCAAATAACGAGAACACATGAGTTTTTGAAAGAATACGAGTACTCTACGTTTAGCATAGTAACTTATAATTAACTCTATCATTTCTCGTCCTCATTTAAGAGACTTAGCCTAATGTAAAGTTAAGGAATCAAAGCTAAGTGCTCAACACGCACGGTCGAGTTAAAAAGTACTCTTATTCTCGCCATCAGAAAACCTATATTCGTGTCTTCAAACACTTATAAATCATGAGAAAAAATTTAAAATTTGGCCATTTTTAGCCTTATTTTGCAACAAAACGATAAACAAAAAGATAAACTTTGGAAAGCGTGAAGGTTTGGCAAGGCAAGTATCTATTCACCTCCCCATACTAAAGTTAAACATTGTACTCAATGTTTCGAGTCTAGGGGTCCAAACACCCCCATACTAGAGACGTAGTCGAATGCTTAATCTAGCATGGAAAGGGTGTAACCGTTAAATTAAAAGCCGTTTATGAAGTGTGCTATAAACCTAAGGTTAGAACATCAAAGGATATATCATGGATATTGAGAAAGTCTTCAAAGCAAACGATCGAGTGCTCCCATAAAACGAACACGAGAGGCTCCAATCGTGAAGATAATGATCATCTAAAATCCACAATTCACAAACAACCACGGAACAAAGGTTGGAAGGACACAAATCCCCACACGTTACTACATTAGAAAGTGATAATATATACATAGGATAAGCATGGGACTCCCCCACGAGGCACCTCGTTTTTTATTATAGAGTCATGAGCTCGACTCGATCCCCTCAATACTAATTATCATTGGGGAAGGTGATTTGGTCGAGGTAGTTCAAGGATGGAACTTCCCCACCAAAGTAGTGCTTCAACCTATGTCCATTCACCTTGAAATTGGGGCCATCATTTTGAGCTAGCTCGATGGTCCCATATGGAAAAACTTGAGTCACGGTGAATGGACCGGACCAACGGGATTTCAACTTACCGGAAAAGATTTTCAAACAAGATTTAAAAAGCAAAACTTGATCCCCAATGTTAAAAACCCGGTTTTTAATTTTTGAATCATGCAACTTTTTGGTATTTTCTTTATAAATCAATGAATTTTCATAAGCAATATCCCTTAATTCATCCAATTCATTAAGTTGCATTTTCTGGTGTTTTCCCGCGGTCTCCATATCATCATTACAATGCTTAAGGTCCCAATAAGCTTTGTGTTCGAGTTCAATTGGCAAGTGACAATTCTTCCCATACACAAGCTTATAAGGGGTACACCCAATGGGTGTCTTATGAGCGGACCTAAAGGCCCATAAAGCATCGTCCAACTTATCTGACCGAGATTGTCGGTTTTCCCCAATAGATCTCTCCAAAATCCTTTTCAACGCTCGGTTTGAAACCTCGACTTGCCCACTCGTTTGTGGGTGATAAGCCATAGAAAGACGATGTGTAACCCCATATTTCCTTAGGACCCTTTCAAATTGGTCGTTACAAAAATGGGTTCCACGATCGCTTATGATCGCACGAGGGGTTCCAAACCGAGAAAACAAGCTTTTAAAAAACTTGACTACCACACGAGCATCGTTGGTGGGCAAAGCCTTAGCTTCCAACCACTTAGATAGGTAGTCAACGGCGACAAGGATGTACTTATTACCACAAGATTATGGGAACGACCCCATAAAGTCGATGCCCCAAACGTCAAAGATCTCACACACTTGGATGATATTTTGTGGCATTTCATCTTTTTGTGAGGCTTTTCCTTGTCGTTGGCATGAGTCACACGACTTCACAAGTTCATGTGCATCTCGGTAAATAGTAGGCCAAAAGAAACCGGCATCAAAGGCCTTCTTAGCCGTGAGATTAGCACCGTGGTGACCACCCGTGGGTCCCTCGTGACAAGCTCTAAGGATGTTAGAAGCTTCGGTACCAAAGACACAACGTCGAATAATTTGATCCGCACAAGTTCGAAACAAGTAAGGGTCGTTCCAAAAATAGAACTTGACGTCACGAAAGAATTTTAGTTTTTCTTGAGTCGTCATACCCTTGATGATGAAGTTGCCCGCATGGTAATATGCGATGTCCGCAAACCATGGGTGGAAGAATCAAGCTTAGAATTCACTACACCAAGTGTCTCGAGCGGAAATGTTTCGGTGATTTCCTTGGGCTTGTAAACACTTTGGTGATCCAGACGAGAAAGATGATCGGCCGCTAGATTCTCGGCTCCCTTTTTATCAACGATTTTGTGATCAAATTCTTGAAGGAGTAGAATCCAATGAAGTAATCTCGGCTTTGCATCTTGCTTAGCCATAAAATACTTGATAGCCGAATGATCCGTATACACTATGCATTTAGTCAAGACGAGATAAGGTCGGAATTTCTCAAATGTATACACCACGACAAGTAATTCCTTCTCCGTTGTAGTGTATTTTAATTGAGCCTCGGTCATCGTCTTTCTAGCATAGTGGATAGGCAAGAAGTGTTTTTCATGACGTTGCCCCAATACGGCCCCAATAGAGTAGTCACTAGCATCACACATGAGCTCAAAGGGGAGGTTCCAATTGGGAGAAATAAGAATGGGAGCTTCGGTAAGTTTCCTCTTAAGGATTTCAAAGGCTCGTACACAATCTTCGTCAAAGACAAAACGTGCATCTTTTTCAAGGAGATGTGTAATAGGTCGAGAGATCTTTGAAAAATCCTTGATGAATCGACGTTAAAAGCCCGCGTGGCCTAGGAAACTCCTAACTCCCTTAACGGTTTTGGGATGAGGTAATTTGGCGATGACGTCTACCTTAGCTTGATCTACCTCAATCCCCGCTTTTGAAACCTTGTGCCCTAAGACGATTCCACTTTTAACCATAAAATGACATTTTTCCCAATTAAACACAAGGTTGGTTTCCTCACAACGTTTCAACATTCTCTCAAGATTCGACAAACACGAAGTGAACGAACTACCAAACACGGAAAAGTCATCCATGAAGACTTCCATCGTCTTCTCGATCATATCATGAAAAATAGCCATCATGCACCTTTGAAAGGTTCCCGGTGCATTGCAAAGTCCGAATCGCATTCTATGATAGGCAAACGTTCCATATGGGCACGTAAACCTAGTTTTTTCTTGATCACGAGGATCGATGGGGATTTGGAAGTAACCAGAAAAACCATCTAAAAAGCAATAGAAATCGTTTCCCGCAAGATGCTCCAACATTTGGTCCATGAAGGGCAAGGGAAAATGGTCTTTTCGAGTGGCTTCATTCAACTTTCGATAGTCAATGCACACTCTCCATCCGGTCATGAGTCTAGTGGGAATTAACTCGTTGGCATCGTTTGGAACAACGGTCATTCCTCCCTTTTTAGGGACACAATGAATAGGACTCACCCAAGGGATATCGGAAATAGGGTAAATCATTCCCGCGTCAAGGAGTTTTAGGACTTCCTTTTTGATGACGTCGTGAATGTTGGGGTTCACCCTCCTTTGACATTGGACTGTGGGTTTGTAATCCTCCTCCATTAAGATTTTGTGGGTACAAAATTTGGGATCGATCCCCTTAATGTCGGATAACTTCCACGCCATTGCCCCTTTGTGATCCTTTAGAACATCGACAAGTGCGGTTTTTCATCATCCGAAAGTTCTTTCGCAATAATAACTGGCAACTTGTCACCCTCCTCCAAAAATACATATTCGAGGTGAGGAGTTAAATCTTTCAACTTGAGGATAGGTGGTTCCTCAATTGAAGATTTGGGCTCGATACTCATAACCCTCTCGGTTGGAGGGAATGGGAAATCGTTAAGAAAATCCTTGATAATCAAGTAGTCCTCATCATTGTCGAGGTCTTCGTCACAAGTACGTGGAACATCGAATTCTTCCAACGTAAAACCACCACCTTCAAATGGAGTGAAGGTTGGTGTCGAATTATCAAGAATGGGATCTAACATAGTGGGATTGCCACTATTTTTATCATCACCAAAACCTAAAACTTCTTGTGGAAATTCCTCGCAAACAACGTCAATCATGTCAACGTGGTTTACGGTTGCAACGGAATAAACATGAGAAATTTGAGAATTTTGAGTTGCGTTTATAATAAGTTCCTTTTCGTTGAAACGTAAGGTGATCTTTCTAGCATGAACATCAATTAAAGCCATAGACGTATCTAAAAACGAACGACCTAAAATTAGAGGAACTTGAGGATCCGTGGGAATATCGACAACGATAAAGTCTACCGGATAATAGAACTTTCCCACTTTCACAAAAACGTCTTCCGCCAATCCACATGCGGGAATCGTGGAATGGTCGGCCAACTCGATAGACATTAGTGAAGGAGTAAGATTAGGAAGATTGAGCGACTTGAAGATTGCAAGTGGCATCAAGTTAATGTTAGCACGAAGATCGGCCAAGGCATAGCATTCTTCCATATCTTGGATTGCACAAGGAATCAAGAATTTACCGGGATCACCGACTTTTTGAGGTATGCGATTAAGATAAACCGATGAACAACTAGACAATTGTTGCAATTTCTCCTTGTTGTTCAACATACTCTTAAAGTTAGCGGCAAATCGAGGCATCATGAACAAAGCATCGGCAAGACTCACATTAAAATGAACGTCACGAAACATTTTCATAAAAAGCTCAACTTGGTAGTTATCGCGCTCTTGACGTTTCTCCTTTCTAAGTCTCGATGGATAGGGAAAAGGTGGTGTGGGTTGAGGCATAGGCATAGCCTTTGGAATCTCGGGTTCCAATGTTGGTAATGGGTCAACCGTAGGTGTGGCATGAGCGGTACTTCGTGGGATTGGAACATGCTCCTTTTCGACCACCACCTCGGGTTCTTCCTCAATTGCATCCTCCGTAGGAGCAATTGGTTGAGGAGTCGGTTCCTTGAGTGTCTTACCACTACGTGTGGTAATCACTTTCATCTCTCCCTTAGGGTTCGATATAGTGTTACTAGGAAGACTACTCGAAGACGGTTTGCACATAATAGCCTCAAACATAGATAAAATTTTGTCCTCAAACATGGATGGCCTCTTCTCGGCCTTAATCATCTCTTGTTTTATTTCATGTTGCCCTTGTTCCATTTTTTGTTGGTTTTGTTGTAACCTAGTTACATTCCCCTCCATTTTGTTTGTATGGATATTAAGCTCATTTTCTAACTCGTTTTTCAACTCCTTCTTCAAGTCGTTCTTAAACTCGGATCTTAGGCTAATGATTTCTCTTTGAATGTTGTCAAACCTAGCATCGTTTCCATTAGCGTATTCAACAAATTCATTTGGAAGATCTTTCAAAGTTTGCCAACTCTTGTTGTTGTTTTGAAAATCATTATTTTGATTTTTGTTTGAAACTTGATTATTAGCCCATTAATTCCAATAGTTTCCTTTGTAGTTGTTTTTAAAACCAACTTGATTGTTTCGATAGTTGTTGTTAGCATTTTGATTGGGAGAAAAACCCAGTGGAGTCAATTGATTATAGTGGGTAACTTGACCGTTTTGGTTGTAAGTTCCCATGGCCGGGTAGGCACTCGAACTGTTACCACCGTTGGTAATACACTCGGAGAAATCATGACCTCCACCACAATACATGCATGAAACCTCAACCGCTTTAGCCGTAGCGGGAGCACTTTGTTCTCCAACTTTGAATTCAATTAAAAGTCCTTTAAGCTTATCAAAGATTTTGTTTTCCAAGTTCGCCTCAATTTGGAAAGCATCAATGGTATTAGACAAGGAAGGTGAAGCCGAAGACAAAGCCTTACGAACACTCGATGTGTTACGAGGACTATACACCTTAGATCTATTCTCAATTATCAACAACGCTTCCTCAACCGTTTTACACAAAAAATTACCACCCGCGGCGGCATTAAGATAATCCCTTTCATGATCATTAAGTCCATTGTAAAACGTGTCAATTTGATGCAAGTAGGAAAAACCGTGATGAGGACACTCATGTAACATTTCCTTAAACCTATTCCAAGCCGTTGAAAAACTCTCATTAAATTCTTGTGAAAATTTTGAAATCTCGTTTTCAAATGCGTAGTCTTAGAGGGTGGGAAAAATTGGTTCACAAACTTAGAAACGAGATCCTTCCATGTCAATATAGAATTGGGTGGCTCTTTCTCTAACCAAATTGTAGCGGGCCCCGCTAAGGAATACGGAAAAAGCATCATCTTAATCGAGTCATTAGCAACATCCTTAAATTTGCAAGTGGCGGTAAGACGATTGAATTGGCGGATATGGTTGTGCGGGTTGTCCTTTTCATCACCATGAAATTTGTTGTTTTGGATCATCGACAACAAACCCGTTTTCACTTCAAAATTCTCCGCAAGGATAGCGGGAATCACAATAGCCTCTCCATTACCCTCGGTGGGTGCTTGAAGTAACTCCATCATAGTTTGATTCGCCATGGTTGGTTCTTCACTTACGATAGGTTCGTCAATAGGAGATTCCTTACTAGAAAGATTAGGAGTAGGTGTTGACTCCTTTCGGTTTCTACGTTTACGTGCACGTCTTGCTTGGTTGCGGGTTTGCATAAACGTCACGTACAACGAGGGGATGAGCAAAGAAGATTCTTTTTGGTGTTTTGTATTTTTCTAATTTTTTTGTGGTTTTTGATTGTTTTTACTTTTTTTGGATTTTTGTGATTGTATTAAGTAGACAAAAGTCTACAAATCTCCCCCTTAATCAAATCTCTTGATTAAAGAAGCCTCAAGGAATGAAAACGATCACGTACCTTCGATGACTTTAGAACGTTGGTGGAACACCAAAACGTTCAAGAGGGTTTAATCAAATGAAACCAAGAAAGTATATATGATACTTAATAATACTTTGGGCGGCAAAACCCTCGATTAGCTTTCAATCTCAAAATACTCACAAGCAAGCGGGGAAATGAGACGACGCAAAGCACTTAAAAGCCTTTTTCCTTAGGGTATATTTTATAATACCCGCCTTATACCCACCTTATAGTTTGTATTTTTCAAAATCGAGCTTCACGAAAGTATTTATCTATTTTTGCCTTTTTCTTTTGGTTTGAGATTCGAATACAATGATTGGGTAATGACCTCCCAAGTCAAGGTTGTGTTTTCACACTTTTGGAGTACTTGTGAATTTATTGTTCTACGTATACAATATAGTAATAGTATTCACACAAAAAACAAAAACCAATAATACGTATTAGTAGAGTGCTACTAATACAAATACTATTATGGCTATATATAAAAACAACAATTACCAAATCAAAACACAACACGCCTCCCCGGCAGCGGCGCCAAAATGATAGTTGTAAAATACGTCTTTTAGGAAAAAGAACGTAATTAGGGCAAGTATAAACAAGTAGTTTAAGAAAACCACAAGTTATGACCCAAAGTGGGGATCGTTCTCAAGGAGGCTTGGTGTGTGTGTTAAGAGATGATTAACTTTTGTGATTATATTTATGAGAAAAGAAAATAGAAATGAGATTAGAAGAGAATGACGGTTACGATTATGATTAAAACTAAGACGATAAGTCGTACACGTAAAATCGTAAAAAAATGACAAAATTAAAATTTACCCTAAAAATTCCTAGAAAATTGAAATAAATCCTAAATAATGTAAATAGAGTTTACAAAAAATCAAAAATCACTCAAACCTTTTATTTAATTAAATAATAATTTTTTAATGCTAATTAAAGCCCAAAAAATCAATATAAATAAAAAAAGCCCAAAATGAGATTTTTTTTTTCAATTGTAAACCTTTAAAATGACTTAACTAAATTTATGACTATTTTTGAAAATTTTAAAATTAATAAAAACTATTTAAAACCAATTAAAAACAATTAAAAACTATTTAAACTTTAAAATAATTCTAAAAATTAATCTAATGACAATAAAAATATTTTAAAAATTGTAAAATTCATAACTTAATGTATTTAATGTAAGAAAAATATAAAAACTTGAAAAATATAGATTTTAATTTTTAATAATAAAATAATAATAAAATAATAATAAAATAATATTAAAAATCCAAAATTTATAAAAAATTCTAAAAAGTTGCAAACTAGCTTATTTTAACCTATTAAACACAGAAATGAAGTTGAAATTACAAAATACCCCTATTGGGCCAAGAAATGGGCTAAAAGACAAAACAGTCCCTTAATGGGCTTAATTTGGGCCCAATAAGAAAAAGTCAACCAAATAAGCCCAAAACATCCAGTCTGACTCAAAATTTGATTTTAATAACAAAACTCGGAAGGCCCAAAAGCTAAAAATGTGTATAAGCTAGCTTATTTCAAAGCAACTTATTCTTAATGGGCTTTTTGGCCCATTAAGCTATAAGCTGATGCCATAAGCTCAAATTAGACACACAAGCTTCTTTTGAGTTACTTAAGAGATCTGTAAAAAGAAATTTGAAATAAGCACAAGGAATAAGCCTGAATAAGCTAAAAGCTATCTTCACAAAACGACAAAATAGTCGTTTTCGAGTTCTAGGCCACCCCAAGAGCTGATTCAAGTTTCAAAAGCTTTTAAATGACTTAACTAAGCTTAATCAACACAAAGTTTTTCAATAAGCACACTAAATAAGCTGGAATAAGCAGATAAGCACTTAATTAAAAGTCAAACTTATGAGTTTTCTAGCAAAAAGTCAAAGCCAAGGTCTCATAAGCTCCAGTTCAAATAAATGGGTCAAATGAGGAAGATTGATCACAAAAAATAAGTTGTTGCAAGACTGGATAAGCCAATATGGCTTATTAATAAGCTGAATGACAAATTACACTAGCAGGGGCTAGTTTTGGTGTCTGCGCAGTGGGAAAAGTTCCAACTGCTTGACTTAATTGACTATTAGTCTTAAGTGACTTTTTCGTGGATTCAAGTTTCACAAAGGCACCCAAATGATCAGTTAATCATAAGGAGTCAATAGCAATCACAAAAACACAATCACAATCAGCCAATTAGCACAGTTAATTCAAAAGATCCACAAACCTCACACAGACATGAACAATAAGCAGATTTGGTTCAATAAGCACTTTTTAGCAAAAATCAATCAGCCAAACTTCACCAAATGCATACATAAGCTATAATAAATTCAAATGAACAAATCTAAACAGGTTTCATGCACTGATTCAAAGCCTAGATCAAGATTCAAGCATATAAAAGTTATTGATGAACTAAGAACATGCAGTCATGAACACTTGCTGATATACTTGACCACACAACCAAATTCAAACACCTAAATCTCTTAGATAGGTTATGTTCAGTATGATTTATCACTTTTTATCCTAAGTCTAAGCCTAGAACTAGGTGTGCACCAAATCACAAGTCAAACTATCACTTAATCAAGATTTTATGAGCAAATGTTTGATTTAGGTGTTCAAAAGCATATAACTTGCAGATATTCACTCAATAACACTTCTTAAACAAGAACAAGCAAAACACAATAGCAAACACTTAACCAATATCTCTACAACTTCAATATGAAGTTAACCCAAACACCCCTTAATAATTTCAAAACAATATTTTCAAATCAAAAGTAAGAATTAGGTTAGCACATGCATACATAAGCATCAAAACATCAATCATGAACAGATTCAACAAGATTTGGAGCCCAAGAACAACACATACACTAGCAGAACACAAATATCACAAATATCCATTTTTTCAACAGATTTTGAGATTAAGGGTTCAAACCTCATGGATGTACATCCACACCCACGTATGTTTGAGCTTATGTGCTAGCAAGAACAAGCACAAGCTTCCAATATCAAGCTGCTAAGATGGAGCAAAGTTAGAAACACAATTATCAAAAACAGAAAAAGAGGAAAACTTGATTAATGCAACTTTTGTTCCACACACTTGATTATCCCCAAGTTATAAGCCTCACAACACCTTGATATCAAAATATCAGGGTGCTATGATCAACTTATAGCCAAAAAATTCCAAGGTTTGAACAAGACTTAGCAAAATATTAAGATTTAAGGAAAATATGCATACTTTTGCACTCTCCTTTAAAAACAAGTTTTTGGATTCAAGATTAGTTAACAAACAACAATAACAAGCAGATATAAGATTGGCACTTAGACTTTTCTTCACAAAATTCAAACACACTTCATTAAAATGAATATGAGATTTACAGAAATGTGAACTAGGAAAAATTCAAGAGCAAAAACTAAATGTGTAACACCCCATTTTGGAAATGGAATCTTACGCATAATCATGGCGTGTCATCAAAGCATACAAGGATAAATGTCTAAGCATTATTTGACCATAAAAGGGAAATACCGGAATCAAACATCGGTTACCCCAAAGTAGAGCTCGTCACACACAAACATAAATACCGTAAAAGGAAAGGACGAAACAATGTCCATTGCAAGCTGTATTAAAGTAAAGGAAATGCATAAAGTAAAGAAAGACAGTAAAGCTTCCAATCCATATGCACATACGTTTGAGATCTACGAGCGTCCCTAAGTACCTGCCGTTTTGGGAACATGAAAAGGAAAACGGCTGAGCAAGACGCTCAGTGCACGGATGTACAAAATAACATGAAATAGGATAAGCATGTAACATATAACAGCGGAAGACTAAGTTCTGAGTAAACTGGTTAGGTATTAAGAAAAACTGGTTTTATAGTTTGAAAAGCCTTATGTTTATCTTATGAAAACTGTTTTAACATAAATATACCATAGCCCATATAGGTCATGAAAAGGTCACGTGCATGAATACTTGCAGGGGTGACCTCATCATGCTGATTAGAGGGGATGCCTCTAATTAATATACTGGTCTGGGTAGGAGGGATCAACTCCTTGTGAAGGATGCAAGGCACACACCACATTCACCATGAAATACTGAATAAAACATGTAACTAGGATGCACCTATACGCCCCACATGATATAATAATATGGCCAAACTGAAAGGGACGCCACAAGCAATCACTCCGCCGTGGGGAAGTCATAACATTGGTGCCTCCAATGTTATGGTTATGGTACCTCCATAACTAGGTGAAACTGGTCATGCTTGTATATGGCTATATATTATGCTAATTAAACATAAGCAGTTCAAAACAATAAAACAAATACTGGGGAAAACAGTTGGCTGCATACGGGGAAATCCTAATAAGGAAAGAATGTCCATACTGAAAGGACGGGAATCCGTACCTCAAGTCCAGTGAATGAACGGAAGAAAGACTCCTACTTCTGGATCACTAACGCTACATGAATACACACGTGTATAAGTATCGAATCACTGATTACGTACTGGTTTTTATGTCTCATCTTAGCTTACTTTGTATGTTTTAGGTCATGGTTTACTGTTTAAAGCCTTAAACTGTGTTTATCTTGTATTCTGATTAATCTAATTAAGTATTACTGGTATTTCATGTATTATTATACTTACTGTGTAATAATAAGTAACTTTCCAAAAATAGCAGGTTTCCAAAAATAGAAAGTTTCCAAAAATAGAAAGTTTCCAAAAATAGAAAGTTTCCAAAAATAGAAAGTTTCAAAAAATAGAAAGTTACCAAAAATAGAAAGTTTCCAAAAATAGAAAGTTTCCAAAAATAGAAAGTTTCCTAAAATAGAATTTACTGCTTAATATAGATTAGTTTCTAAAAATAGAAAGTTTCCAAAAATAGATCAGCTGCCTTAATTAAATAAGTTTCCATATATAGAAGGTTTCCATGATTAGATTAGCTGCCTGAAATAGATAGATTTCCATATATAGAAGGTTTCCATTAATAGATTAGTTGCCTTATTTAATTAAGTTTCTATAAATAGAAGTTTCCATAATTAGAATTAAGCTGGTTACATAAGCTAACATATAAGTCTAAGTGTTTATAAGCTTATTTCTTAAGTCATATGATATAGTGTATAGTTTAATTATTATTTCATGTATTTTAATTAAACTATGAGTTAAGCATTTTAATTAAAGTATAACATGTTTTAATTAAAATGGAATAAAATACTTAGGTTAAAATGTGTATTATTATGTATTAATAACATAACCTAAGTCATGTCTAAATTAATTAATTATAGGCATGTTTTAAATAATTAATTAATTATAACTTATAACATAAAATACTTAGGTTAAATTAATATCATGTTAAATTAATAATTAAAAATAACCTAAGTCATGGTTTAATTAATATCTCATGTTTATTAATTAATTTATATTCTAAGTTCATAATTCATAAAATTAACATGTAGCATAAATCATGATTTAACCAACGAACCATGAATCGGCATGAACTCGACACCGTACCCCGAGCCAACTCGGGGTACTTGTGTCCCCTTGCTGCCGTGGGTCCCACATGCACCAACCAAGACCAAAATGGTCTTGGTGGTGGCGGCAAAAGCAAACCGAACCCCCCTCGGGTTGGTTATACTAGGCGGCCAAAACAAACACCCTCTTATATCATCCTTTGATTTTAATTAACCCTAAAACATGTTAGGTCTATGTTTAATTATCATGTTTTAACAAAAATAAAATAACATGTTCATGAAAATAATTTAAAGATTAAAAAGAATTGAAAAGAAAGGTTTAGAATGATATAACAATACGTAGCTTGAAAGAGGATGAACAAACACGGTTTATAGCAATGATTTTTGTGATCAAGATCAAACAACAACCACCTTTGGTGGTCTTATGGGTGGCGGCACAAAGAGAGACCAAGAGGAGGAGAGGAAAACTTTTTAGGTTAAATGCTTATTTCCTTGAAATGTGAAAAATGAAATGAATTTTACCATAACCCCCCCTTTCATGTAAAAAGTCAATGGGCTAAGCCCATCTAGTTATGTGTGCCGTGGGTATGGGGCCCCACATGGGGTACCCGTACCTTTTCTCGTGTCCTGATGTTTCGTGTTCGTTCGTGGTTAAACGTGTTCGTGTTTAAAGTGTTTCTGTTTATTTTATCATGTAGTTTATCGTATTATTTACACTCGTAATTAAGTACTTACGTAATTATTTTAGTTCGTGTTTTAAAATGGTGATCATGATTTAATTATGTTCACGTGAAATATCTATTAACTGTTTATCATGAGTTTGTACGTAATCGATACTTATCATGTCATACACGTATGCACTTGCTTGATTATTAGCACATGAATGTGATCAATACTAAATAGGGTAAGTTTTAATCTAGGACGTACGATCTTAAGGGCACTATTCATGGTAAAAGCATGCGGGTTTTACAATTCTTCCCCCCCTAAAAAGAATAATTCGTCCCCGAATTATAGATAAAGTAAGCTGGAAAGAAGTAACATACCCGAACTCAAAATATGAAGTGAGGGTAAGAAGCCCGGATAGACTCCTCTGTTTCCCAAGTGGCTTCCCGCTCGGTATGGTCCCTCCAAAGAATTTTGACGAATGGAATCGTCTTCCTTCTCATGACTCGTTCTTGCCTGTCGAGCACTCGTTCGGGTTCCTCTATAAAAGTGAGATCTTCACGTATCTGTTCCAGTAGATACTGAACCATGTGAAGGGGATGATACTTGTACCCTCTGAGTAAGGACACATGGAACACGTTATGCACGTGCGAAAGCTGAGGAGGTAACGCCAATCGGTCAGATACTTCACCGATTCGTTCAATGATATCAAATGGTCCGATGAAACGAGGACTGAGTTTCCCTTTGATCCTGAAGCGTTTAACACCACGTGCCGACGAAACCTTGAGGAAGACGTGGTCTCCCACATTAAAATGTATGTCCCTACGATGCTTATCAGCGTAACTCTTCTGACGTGACCGTGCTTCCTGCAGCTTCTGCTTAGCTACTTCGATCTTCTCATTGGTCATTTCTATAATTTCTGGTCCTTCGAGTGTTCGCTCTCCCACTTGATCCCAGCAGATTGGAGCGCGACACTTCCTGCCATACAACATTTCGATAGGAGCACATTTGATACTTGCGTGCCAGCTGTTGTTGTATGCAAACTCGACCAAACAGATGTAATCGTCCCAATCACCTGTCCATTCCAACGCACACGACCTTAACATATTTTCCAATGTCTGAATTGTTCGCTCCGACTGTCCGTCCGTTTGAGGATGAAAGGCCGTACTCAGCTTAAGTTGTGTACCCCAAGCTTTTTGCAGACCTTTCCAGAATCGCGACGTGAAACGAGGATCTCTGTCTGAGACGATGCTGGAGGGAGTACCGTGGAGTCTCATGATCTCCCTTCTGTAAGTATCTGCGAGTTTACTTACCGGATCTTCCTTGCGTATCGGTAAGAAATGAGCTGATTTGGTGAGTCGGTCAACAATGACCCAAATAGCATCGTGCTTCTTCTTGGTAGGCGGAAGACCGGTAACAAAATCCATGGTGATTTTGTCCTACTTCCACTCTGGAATATCCAACGGTTGAAGGAGACCGCCCGATCGCTGATGCTCAATCTTAACCTGCTGGCAGGTAAGACATTTGGAGACATAAGTGGCTACATCCTGTTTCATACCACTCCACCAAAAGTGCTGTCTGATGTCATGGTACATTTTTGTCGACCCAGGATGTATAGAAAATGGGGAGCTGTGAGCTTCAGCTAACAATGCTTCCCGGAGTTCTTGATTGTCAGGAACACAAAGTCTCGTGCCCTGCCTAACGATACCGTCTGCGTCCATTCTGAATTCTGTCTGCTTCTCCAAATTCTGAATTATCGCCCAAATTTATCCATCATCCTTCTGCTCTTCCTTGATCCTAGACAGTAACTCGGGTTCTACTCTAAGATTCGCCCAGTAACCGTGCTGCCCAAGTACCATGATTTCGATGTCTAGCCGCTCCAAGTCTCTTATGTTTTGTTCATTGATTTCAATGCCGTTGATCATTCCGGACTTCCTGCTGAGTGCATCTGCTACTACATTAGCCTTTCCGGGATGATACTGTAGGTTAATATCATAATCCTTCAACAGTTCCAACCATCTCCTTTGTCTCATGTTCAATTCACGTTGAGTGAAGATATACTTCAAGCTCTTGTGATCCGTGAAAATGTCGCATGATTCTCCGTATAAGTAGTGCCTCCATATTTTCAATGCGAACACCACTGCAGCAAGTTCCAGGTCATGCGTAGGGTAGTTTTCTTCATAGGGCTTAAGCTGCCGTGAAGCATACGCGATCACTTTCCCATGTTGCATGAGAACACAACCCAGTCCCTTCCCCGATGCATCGCTATAGATCTAAAATCCACCTGTACCAGATGGGAGAGTAAGAATAGGTGCAGATACTAACTTCTGCTTTAGGTCTTCGAAGCTCTTCTCTCGTTCTTCCGTCCAGACGAATTTCTCTCCTTTTCGCATCAGTTTGGTGAGAGGTAATGCCAAGCGGGAAAAGTTCTCCACGAATCTGCGATAATATCCAGCTAAGCCTAAGAAACTGCAGACTTCTGTCGTTGACGTTGGTCTTGGCCATTTAGTGATAGCCTCAACCTTCGTTGGGTCCATAGTGATCCCTTCTGCTGATACGATGTGACCTAAGAATGCCACTTTGTTTAACCAGAACTCACACTTGGAGAATTTCGCATACAGCTGCTTCTGACGAAGAATCTGTAGTACCGTACGGAGATGGTCTTTGTGTTCCTCCGTGGACTTTGAGAAAATCAGGATGTCATCGATGAATACAATGACAAACTTATCAAGGAATTCGTGGAAGATTCTGTTCATCAGATCCATGAATACTGCTGGAGCATTAGTCAGGCCGAATGGCATAACTACAAACTCATAAAGGCCATAGCGGGTACGAAAAGCAGTCTTGGCAATATCCTGCTCTTTAACCCTTAGCTGATGGTAGCCTGACCTTAGATCGATCTTTGAGAAGTGTTTGGCTCCTTGAAGTTGGTCAAACAGATCATCTATACGTGGCAGTGGATATCTATTGCGGATGGTAATCTTATTAAGTTCACGGTAGTCTATGCAAAGTCGCATGCTGCCGTCCTTCTTCTTAACGAACAAGACCGGTGCGCCCCATGGAGATGCGCTTGGTCTAATGAACCCTCGCTCAAGAAGTTCATGCAGTTGGTCCTTCAGTTCTTTTAGCTCTATGGGAGCCATACGATACGGAGCCTTAGAGATTGGTTCAGCTCCTGGAACAAGGTCGATGTTGAACTCCACTTCTCGTGCAGGTGGTATGCTGGGTAGTTCATCTGGGAAGACGTCTTGAAATTCCAAAACTACTGGTTGATCCTGAATCGATGAGGATTCAGCATCCATGTCGTGAACCGTAGCTAGATAACCCCCATAGCCATGTGACAGTAATGCACGTGCTTGCAAGGTAGATATGACTTGTACAGACCGTCCGGGTATGAACCCGTTATGAATGTACTCTGGTGCATTAATGTCGCCGAAGATCACCCGATATGAGTGGCAGTCTATGGTAGCATGGTGCTTGGATAGCCAGTCCATGCCGAGAATCATATCGAACTCAATCATGTCTAGGGGAAGTGCATCTACTGCACGAACTTTATCGTCAAACTCTAGAGGAATACTCTTGTATACATGAGTTATTAATACAGAGTCCCTCAAAGGCGTGGAAATGGTAAGCCTATTTTCTAATGGCAAGGGAAGTGTCTTGATGTTCTTAGCGTATGTAGTGGAAATAACTGAGTGAGTGGCACCCGTGTCGAAAAGAACACATGCAGCTTGGCCGTACATATACAAAATTCCAGTAATGGTACCTGTAGATTTGTTTGCCTGATCGCGAGATGTCGTGTAGACACGCCCAGTGGTAGAAGGCGGCTTACTATCAGCATGACCCGAGGTACCCTCCATTTCACCCTTACGGCAATCTCTCATACGATGGCCAGGGAGACCGCACTTGTAGCACGCGTCGGAGTCACGACGACATGGGCCAGGGTGTCTGCGATGGCAAGTATTGCAAAGAGGATGAGTGAATCCTCCAGCAGGAGTCCTTGCTTGCTGAGGGCCTGCTGATGACAAAATGTGTTAAAATAAAGTATATGCACGAGTATAAGACATATGCATCATAAGATGTTCACCAGTGTTAGCTGAACGGTTAGGCTGCGAACCCCTGTGGTTCTGGTCCTTCCCGTTACCGTGGTTCCTGGTAGAGGTTAATATGGTGTCAGCATGAGAGATATAACATGAAATCATAAGAAGATGCGTAAATAGTAGGACCTGCTGTTGTTGGAGTGTCCGGCGTTGTTACGGTAATTATCATTACCGCTACGCCTTTCCACAACAGAACGGTCGTTAGTGTGACCGTTTCCTTTGGGCTGATGAGGCTGCTGCTGAGTAGCCGGCTGAGACCGGTCCCCAGTTTTCTTCCTGGAAGATACAGTTTAAGAGATGATTTTTGAACATATAATGATAGGATGCGGTTTGATTACCGTTGAATACGAAATGTTTACCTCTTGTCGGGTCTTTCAGCTTCCCCGAACTCATCTCGCTCCTGTAGCATCTCTAGCTTCCTTGCTGCATAAGCCACTTGTGCCACAGTATCCAACGGGGCACCCGATAAATTATTGGCAATCCTTGGGTTAAGGCCCCAACGAAAATGTAGTGCTTGTTCTTCAGTGGTGCCTGCGGATGCCCTCAGGACAGCTGTGTACCCGAGGAACCTCTGCATGAACTGACCACAATTCTCGTCGGGTCTCTGTCTCATGGCGTAGTATTCCCTCATGAGTCGATTGCTTCCTTCCATGGGGAAAATGATAGGTGGGGCAGGATATTCGTCGTCATGAAGAATGGTGTCTTGCCTTTCTGCCTCCATGTCTGCAAATAACTCCCAGAGTTTGTCTGTGTTTGCCATCTGACAGTATAACATAAAACATATGACCGACAGTTCAAAACATAAAATATAAATTATATATATACATGAAAAAAAAATTTATACCAAAATTTCACGAGAAAAATTTTATGCAAGAAATTTTTTGTATGAATGCATGATGCAGTTTTATGAAAACTTTTGATGCTCGAGAGTGAACGCCTCTGGTCAGTTCACTCAAAACAAAAGACATATCGAGGGGACGCCTATGGGTCGGTCCCAAATCTAAAAGTTTCGATAAAACACATGCGACTAAATAGGGCCAGTCCTGTACCAACCATTACTTAGTCAAAACCCCTGTAACAATGACATGTATATGTATGCTTAAAAATGATGAATGCATGAAAACAACTGTCAGTTCTAGGAAGACCGTAGTGACTACCCACTAATCACAGGTCATATTTGAGAGCCTACAGGTCGAAACCTTGGCTCTGATACCATAATTGTAACACCCCATTTTGGAAATGGAATCTTACGCATAATCATGGCGTGTCATCAAAGCATACAAGGATAAATGTCTAAGCATTATTTGACCATAAAAGGGAAATACCAGAATCAAACATCGGTAACCCCAAAGTAGAGCTCATCACACACAAACATAAATACCGTAAAAGGAAAGGACGAAACAATGTCCATTGCAAGCTGTATTAAAGTAAAGGAAATGCATAAAGTAAAGAAAGACAGTAAAGCTTCCAATCCATATGCACATACGTTTGAGATCTACGAGCGTCCCTGAGTACCTGCCGTTTTGGGAACATGAAAAGGAAAACGGCTGAGCAAGACGCTCAGTGCACGGATGTACAAAATAGCATGAAATAGGATAAGCATGTAACATATAACAGCGGAAGACTAAGTTCTGAGTAAACTGGTTAGGTATTAAGAAAAACTGGTTTTATAGTTTGAAAAGCCTTATGTTTATCTTATGAAAACTGTTTTAACATAAATATACCATAGCCCATATAGGTCATGAAAAGGTCACGTGCATGAATACTTGGAGGGGTGACCTCATCATGCTGATTAGAGGGGATGCCTCTAATTAATATATTGGTCTGGGTAGGAGGGATCAACTCCTTGTGAAGGATGCAAGGCACACACCACATTCACCATGAAATACTGAATAAAACATGTAACTAGGATGCACCCATATGCCCCACATGATATAATAATATGGCCAAACTGAAAGGGACGCCACGAGCAATCACTCCGCCGTGGGGAAGTCATAACATTGGTGCCTCCAATGTTATGGTTATGGTACCTCCATAACTAGGTGAAACTGGTCATGCTTGTATATGGCTATAGATTATGCTAATTAAACATAAGCAGTTCAAAACAATAAAACAAATACTGGGGAAAACAGTTGGCTGCATACGGGGATATCCTAATAAGGAAAGAATGTCCATACTGAAAGGACGAGAATCCGTACCTCAAGTCCAGTGAATGAACGGAAGAAAGACTCCTACTTCTGGATCACTAACGCTACATGAATACACACGTGTATAAGTATCGAATCACTGATTACGTACTGGGTTTTATGTCTCATCTTAGCTTACTTTGTATGTTTTAGGTCATGGTTTACTGTTTAAAGCCTTAAACCGTGTTTATCTTGTATTCTGATTAATCTGATTAAGTATTACTGGTATTTCATGTATTATTATACTTACTGTGTAATAATAAGTAACTTTCCAAAAATAGCAGGTTTCCAAAAATAGAAAGTTTCCAAAAATAGAAAGTTTCCAAAAATAGAAAGTTTCCAAAAATAGAAAGTTACCAAAAATAGAAAGTTTCCAAAAATAGAAAGTTTCTAAAAATAGAAAGTTTCCTAAAATAGAATTTACTGCTTAATATAGATTAGTTTCTAAAAATAGAAAGTTTCCAAAAATAGATCAGCTGCCTTAATTAAATAAGTTTCCATATATAGAAGGTTTCCATGATTAGATTAGCTGCCTGAAATAGATAGATTTCCATATATAGAAGGTTTCCATTAATAGATTAGTTGCCTTATTTAATTAAGTTTCTGTAAATAGAAGTTTCCATAATTAGAATTAAGCTGGTTACATAAGCTAACATATAAGTCTAAGTGTTTATAAGCTTATTTCTTAAGTCATATGATATAGTGTATAGTTTAATTATTATTTCATGTATTTTAATTAAACTATGAGTTAAGCATTTTAATTAAAGTATAACATGTTTTAATTAAAATGGAATAAAATACTTAGGTTAAAATGTGTATTATTATGTATTAATAACATAACCTAAGTCATGTCTAAATTAATTAATTATAGGCATGTTTTAAATAATTAATTAATTATAACTTATAACATAAAATACTTAGGTTAAATTAATATCATGCTAAATTAATAATTAAAAATAACCTAAGTCATGGTTTAATTAATATCTCATGTTTATTAATTAATTTATATTCTAAGTTCATAATTCATAAAATTAACATGTAGCATAAATCATGATTTAACCAACGAACCATGAATCGGCATGAACTCGACACCGTACCCCGAGCCAACTCAGGGTACTTGTGTCCCCTTGCTGCCGTGGGTCCCACATGCACCAACCAAGACCAAAATGGTCTTGGTGGTGGCGGCAAAAGCAAACCGAACCCCCCCTCGGGTTGGTTATACTAGGCGGCCAAAACAAACACCCTTTTATATCATCCTTTGATTTTAATTAACCCCAAAACATGTTAGGTCTATGTTTAATTATCATGTTTTAACAAAAATAAAATAACATGTTCATGAAAATAATTTAAAGATTAAAAAGAATTGAAAAGAAAGGTTTAGAATGATATACCAATACGTAGCTTGAAAGAGGATGAACAAACACGGTTTATAGCAATGATTTTTGTGATCAAGATCAAACAACAACCACCTTTGGTGGTCTTATGGGTGGCGGCACAAAGAGAGACCAAGAGGAGGAGAGGAAAACTTTTTAGGTTAAATGCTTATTTCCTTGAAATGTGAAAAATGAAATGAATTTTACCATAACCCCCCCTTTCCTGTAAAAAGTCAATGGGCTAAGCCCATCTAGTTATGTGTGCCGTGGGTATGGGGCCCCACATGGGGTACCCGTACCTTTTCTCGTGTCCCGATGTTTCGTGTTCGTTCGTGGTTAAACGTGTTCGTGTTTAAAGTGTTTCTGTTTATTTTATCATGTAGTTTATCGTATTATTTACACTCGTAATTAAGTACTTACGTAATTATTTTAGTTCGTGTTTTAAAATGGTGATCATGATTTAATTATGTTTACGTGAAATATCTATTAACTGTTTATCATGAGTTTGTACGTAATCGATACTTATCATGTCATACACGTATGCACTTGCTTGATTATTAGCACATGAATGTGATCAATACTAAATAGGGTAAGTTTTAATCTAGGACGTACTATCTTAAGGGCACTATTCATGGTAAAAGCATGCGGGTTTTACAAAATGACTAAGTGCTATGCCTTTTATAGGCTACAAGGAATGACTAGAAAACCTAAAAACGTGAACCCTAAGTCCCAAAATGGCCCTTGTGAAGTTTGAATTTTTAAGAATCATGTGACTTGTCTTGGCGTTTTGTAGTTGCTGGCATAGTAGAATTGCATCCAATGGCTTAAAGTAAGTGATTGTAGTGTTTTACTACTCTTTAGGAAAAGAGCGTAAATAGCGGTAAGTATCGAGTGATGATTTTAGGAAAAATCAACACTAATGACCCAATCACTTAAAAGAGAGAAAGAGTTCGTTTCCCAAGGAGGTATATGTGTTGTGAATTAACTTGTATTTCTTTGAGATTAATATTGAGAAGAATGGGGATGAGAGGATGAAAGACGGTTACGTTAAAATTAAACTACGACGAAAAAGACGTAAAACCGTGAAAAACTACTCAAATTAAAAATTTATTACTAAAACCAAAAACAAAATCAAGAAAAGATTAAAAAAAATAAAACAAGTCTAAAATAATATAAATAAAGACAAAAATCCAACAAAGATATTTTAAAACCTTTTATTAATTAAATAATTAATTTTAAATGCTAATTAAAGCCCTAAAATTAAATTTAACTAATTCAAAAGTCTAAAATATGATTTTATTGAATAATCACTTAACTTATATTATTAGAAGACTAAAAAGTAATTTTCTAAAAATTAAAACCTATTAAAACTATTTTTAAAACTCTAAAAATGATTAAAAATGATTAAAACCTAATTAAACTTAAAATAATTATAAAAATAAATCTAAAAGTTATAAAAATATTCTAAAAATGGAAATAGTCCTAATTAATGATAAAGATCCTAAGAAAAATGAAAAAGAAGGAAAAATAAAATTTTGAAAAATTAATATTAAAATAATAATAAAATAATGCTAAAAATAAAAAGTTTCTTAAATTTAAAATAAAAAAATTTCTAAAAATCCTAAATAATATAATTAAGAGAAAAACACAAATTAGAGCTTCTAAACCTTTTTTATTAATTTTATAAAAATCTTTAAAGTTTATTAAAAACCTTAAAATATTATAAAATTAAAAATTAAAGTTTTTAAAACCAAAACTTGATGTAAACCTCAAAAATATATTTTAAAACCTAAAAATTATTTTTCCTAAAAATAAAAACTATTTTTGCTATTTTTATTAATTTTCTAAAAACCGGGTAATAATTAAATTCTAATAAATAATCTACTAAAGGGAAAAATATAAAAACTATCTAGGAAAATCTCAAACACAAATATTAACCTAAGAAAACTAAAAAGGACAAAATTTGCTTATCAAATAAGCTGGAAATAAGCTTAATAGCTACGGCTTTATTAAAAAGTGAGAAATGAAAAACTGGTTAAATAGAAAACAAAACCACACCCTAGCAGTCAAAGACCCTAGGGCGCAGTGGTAGTGTTGTGTGTGTGTGAACGTGGGGATTGTGGGTTCGAGTCTATATAACCCCCTTTTTACTCTTTTTTTTTTATTTTGCTTTTAACTTTTTAAATCCAAACTAACACACTATATGACTTATAATCCAACTCCAATTCTCTTTTTAGCTAAGATTTAAGCACCAAGAAGATCAAAATATTGCCAGGTCTTTGAAAACTGATGAACAAGTGTGAGTATGCACACTTGTGCACTTTTTGAGCCAAGAGGGCTTGGCAAGTGCAATTTTGGTGTTGGATTTGTTGGACAGGGGCACCCTTGAGCTAATTGAAGCTCAAGGAGTCAATGACAAACAAGAATGAGCACCTAGCAATCAAAATTTCACAAAAATCAATGCACAAACAGCCAATGCAAGTCTCTGAGGTGTATATAGCAGATCAGTGGACTTTTTAAGCTTATAACATGCAACCTAGTGACTCTCAATGGCCAAAATTCAGCATACACACTTACCAAACAGTAATCAAGCAATAACAAATACTCATACACCCTAATACTTCACTGATTACAAGATCTAAGCACCAAAATGCATGAAAAATTAAGCAAAAGTGAGCATGCAGATTTATCTTACCCTTTTTCACTTTTTAGCACACAAATTAACTCAAAACTTGTTCCAAATTACCTTAACACTAACTAACAACCTATCTTAACTATTTTTAAACCTTCTAACACCTTTCTAAATCATAAATCAAGCAAACTACCCTGCTAAAACCTAATGCCAAACACCCTGTTATTTTTAGCAAACCAAAATTAACACACCAAAATGCTTCCAAAGGCTACCAAATTGATTCATATGCTATCTAACATGCATATCATAACATGAGAACACAAATCCAACACCTCAAACACACTTATGCATCAAATCACATAGGATCAAATTCACTAGCTATTTCTGAATTTTTCAAAGAGGAAATAGAAGATACCTTAGGGTCTTAACATCCAAGACCCTAGAGGATGTAAATCCTCCTCCCTACCAGCCCGGGCTGGTGCTGAACACAAATCTACAAGCTATCACCACCTGCTAAGAGAAATCAAACCAAAGAACACACAAATATTTATGCAATATTCTATTTCTGATTCTTTACTTTCTTTTTAAATCTCTTTGTAAAACCTTACAAACCTTTTAAACACGTTTTAATAACCTTATAACACCAAATGAATCACACCTCTTATCACACAATCCTATGGATCAAATTCTTACCAAAATTTGTCCAAATTTCAGAAACTATGAACAATTTTGAAACTCAAAATCACTCAACAAAGTATAATAAATGGAACTCAGTTTCCTCTCACAAATAGACACCAACTTTAAATAAATAAAAAGGAATTATATTGTTTTAGAACAAAAACACAACTTTTATTTCAAATAAAAGGGATTACAAAATTTTGAAAGGAAACTGGAACAAAGGGATCACCACAGCTTGGGTCTCCTTTTATACTAGTCTAGGAAGATACTAGAAGGCTAAAAACATAAACCCTAATCAGTAGAAAATCTCAAAAATACCCTCAAAGGTTTCTAGACGAATTTGGTGATGAGCTGTCCTCATTTGATCCTGGACGTTTAAATTTGCGTTGTGATGAAGCAATATATCATGGCCATTGATTTGGGGACACGTCATTGCCTTGGAGGACAAGGTGTAAGCTGATTGGTGGAATGGGGAATTGGGGGTTTGGTACACACGCGTGGGATTGGGATTTTTAGGAGTGGGTTGAGTTTTGGTACGTGTGAATTAAACGTGTGTGGGTTTAATTGGGTTTTACCCAAGTAAAAGTGGAAGTGAAACCTGGGGAGTAAAAAGTGAACAGTTACCCCTTTTGATCCGATATTAGGGGAAGAAACATGTTAGGCGCCTTTATTTTTTGAATGTTTCCACTTTGACACAATTGGTCCTTATCCTTTGGTTTTTTTGGCAAATCATGTTTTCCAGCCCTAAAAACGAGTTTGCTTTGTTAATAAGTTTCACCTTCTTACACTTTTGGCACCAAACTTCTCATAAAGGTTTTAAAGGATCATTTTTGCCATTTGGTGATTCTTCAAGGGCTGATCTTGGACAATTTTGATCTTCAAAGGTCTTCAATATGTCTTTCACTTTATGAGGGACCATATTTGACAATTTGATTTTGTTGAGGGACTATTCTTGCCATTTCTTCAAAGTTGAAGGACCTTTTTGCAATTTTGACAAACTTAAGGGACCAAACTTGTAATTATTAATATACAAGGGTTTTAAGTGTCATTTCTTCATTCTTGGATGATCAATCTTGTATTGTCTTCAAGTCTTTAAGGGTATTTGTTGAACTTTTCATGATTAGGGCCCGGTTCATTGTACGGCTTCGTTTCTCGTGTTCGTTTTTCCTTGTATCTTGTGATCTTTTGTCTTTTTCACGATATCCATACCTAAAATACACAAGTAAACAAACACAAGCATATATATGGTATTTTATGACATTTTAATGCATTTAAAGCCCGAAAAGAACGATGAGATCATGTATAAATGCCATCTCATCACTCCCCCATACTAAGCCATTGCCGTGCCCTCACGCAATGCTAGAATAAAGTATCTAAGCATCACCAAAGTTCAATTTTATTAACCTTTATTGAAGAGTAAAAGACTTGCAACATACTACGAGAGTGTGTAAAGACATAATGTATGATTTTCATCACCAAAATGTGACTTTTAGGGTCAAAGAATAGAAACAAGTTAATGTCCCTTAGAGTAAACTTCGTCATCCTTGATTGTCATACATTCCATGCTAAGTGAAAAAACAAGATCATTGTTGGTACAAGTCACAATGCTAACACTACTCATACGTCCAAATTGTGTAATACTTTTTATCCCCGCAATCCTAGTTATTATAAAAGGAAATGGGTTACTAGCATTTTTTATCTAATTGTCATGGATCACAAGTGATTCATATTGACTTATTTGAGTAGTTATTAGTTCGAAAGCAAAGTAGCACGATTTGATCAATAGTTAGCCGAAGGACAAAATCTTTTAAAACGGCTTCTCGTGTATCTCCTTAAGTTCATATCTTGGCATAACTCGTTTCACGATTTGAGACCTTTCTCGGACCGATATTTGGCATGTACTTCATACTTCACATCTTGGGAAGACGTTTTTGAAATAATGGTCTTCTCTTCATATAATTGGAATTTCTTCACTTGACGTTTTTGAGAGATTCTTCATATAGGACCACGACTTCATCATTTTTCTTCAATCTTTACTTTGGATTTTGATATACAACGATCCGCCTCCTTTTCGGACTTGGATATATTTATCCTCATACCTTGTTAGGGTCTTTTTGGATAGACTTTCTCCATTCTTTAGGGGAGTAATTGCTTCTCGTCGTGTGTCTCGATCCTTCATATTGATTTAGGAATAATGATACTTCACATCATCTTTGGATCTTTAGCAAAAATAGAGCTCCTCATGCCTTGTTAGGGCCTTTTTGGATGATCGCCAATCTTCGCGTCCCGCTTCAATAAGTTATGCCTTGGCTATGAACTCTATTCAACCCCGAGCAACTTTTAAACGATCTTGCGCTAGAGGCTAAGTAACCTTTTCAAATCGTACGACCTTACTTATTGCAATTATGTTTTATTCCTAATGCATTGATCTTATGGGAAGAAAAAGCCACAATTAAAAACATATGAGTTTTTGAAAGAACATTTTCATGTTCTACGTTTAGCATGATCACTTGTCTAACTCTATCATTTCTCGTTCTTCACTATTTAAAGACCTCTAATTAAAGAGACTCGTGAATACTTAGCCATGCAAGTCAAAATTAAGCCAAATTTGGATTAGCTTTCATTAAGACTATATCAAATCAAAGTTTTGGGTTTTCAAGCCACCTATAGGATCTTGCACTTTCTTGGACTTTTTCAAGTTTAGAGAATGCGTTTTAAAGTTCCCTTGATAAGTGACTTTCTAGAATCAATTATAGGAACTTGCGAAAAGTTCTTGTTCTTAACCCGAATGAATTAAGACTTTCGCGTTTTAAAGCTCCCTATATAAAAGTCTAGCAAAACTTGAATTGAGCGGGTTAAGGAATGTAAATGGCTCCAAATGCCCATCAAGTCAAAAATTAACTCTTATTCTACCCATCGGAAAATATACATTCGTGTCTTAAAAACACTTATGAAAACTAAGAAAAAATTTTAAAATTTGGCCATTTTTAGCCTTATTATCAAAACAAAACATTGAAAATTGGAAAACGTGAGGGCGTAGCAAAGCAAGTACCTATTCACCCCCCCATACTAAAAGTAAACATTGTCCTCAATGTTTCGAGTCTAAAGGTGGAGCACCCCCATACTAGAGACGAAGAGTCGAATGCTTAGGATCTAGCATGGAAAGGGTGATCAACAATATATCTAAAGCCGTTTATTAATTATGCTAAAAGATAATTGTTAGAACAATAAAGGATATGTCATGGAATCGTGAAAAACTTCTTCAAACGAACGATGGAGGCTCATGTAAACGAACACGAGAGTCTTCAATCGTAGACGATGATGATGATCTAGATAACACAATCACAAACAACCACGAGACAACGAGTTGGAAGGGTACAAGTCCCCTTATTAGTGAACAATAAGCATAAAGATAAGCATGGGATCTCCCCCACGAGGCACCTCGTTTTTGATTACCGAGTCATGAGCTCGACTCGATCCCCTCAATGTTAATTATCATTGGGGAAGGTGTCTTGGTCGGGGGCAAAATGATTGTAGTGTTTTACTACTCTTTAGGAAAAGAGCGTAAATAGCGGTAAGTATCGAGTGATGATTTTAGGAAAAATCAACACTAATGACCCAATCACTTAAAAGAGAGAAAGAGTTCGTTTCCCAAGGAGGTATATGTGTTGTGAATTAACTTGTATTTCTTTGAGATTAATATTGAGAAGAATGGGGATGAGAGGATGAAAGACGGTTACGTTAAAATTAAACTACGACGAAAAAGACGTAAAACCGTGAAAAACTACTCAAATTAAAAATTTATTACTAAAACCAAAAACAAAATCAAGAAAAGATTAAAAAGACTAAAACAAGTCTAAAATAATATAAATAAAGACAAAAATCCAACAAATATATTTTAAAACCTTTTATTAATTAAATAATTAATTTTAAATGCTAATTAAAGCCCTAAAATTAAATTTAACTAATTCAAAAGTCTAAAATATGATTTTATTGAATAATCACTTAACTTATATTATTAGAAGACTAAAAAGTAATTTTCTAAAAATTAAAACCTATTAAAACTATTTTTAAAACTCTAAAAATGATTAAAAATGATTAAAACCTAATTAAACTTAAAATAATTATAAAAATAAATCTAAAAGTTATAAAAATATTCTAAAAATGGAAATAGTCCTAATTAATGATAAAGATCCTAAGAAAAATGAAAAAGAAGGAAAAATAAAATTTTGAAAAATTAATATTAAAATAATAATAAAATAATGCTAAAAATAAAAAGTTTCTAAAATTTAAAATAAAAAAATTTCTAAAAATCCTAAATAATATAATTAAGAGAAAAACACAAATTAGAGCTTCTAAACCTTTTTTATTAATTTTATAAAAATCTTTAAAGTTTATTAAAAACCTTAAAATATTATAAAATTAAAAATTAAAGTTTTTAAAACCAAAACTTGATGTAAACCTCAAAAATATATTTTAAAACCTAAAAATTATTTTTCCTAAAAATAAAAACTATTTTTGCTATTTTTATTAATTTTCTAAAAACCGGGTAATAATTAAATTCTAATAAATAATCTACTAAAGGGAAAAATATAAAAACTATCTAGGAAAATCTCAAACACAAATATTAACCTAAGAAAACTAAAAAGGACAAAATTTGCTTATCAAATAAGCTGGAAATAAGCTTAATAGCTACGGCTTTATTAAAAAGTGAGAAATGAAAACTGGTTAAATAGAAAACAAAACCACACCCTAGCAGTCAAAGACCCTAGGGCGCAGTGGTAGTGTTGTGTGTGTGTGAACGTGGGGATTGTGGGTTCGAGTCTATATAACCCCCTTTTTACTCTTTTTTTTTATTTTGCTTTTAACTTTTTAAATCCAAACTAACACACTATATGACTTATAATCCAACTCCAATTCTCTTTTTAGCTAAGATTTAAGCACCAAGAAGATCAAAATATTGCCAGGTCTTTGAAAACTGATGAACAAGTGTGAGTATGCACACTTGTGCACTTTTTGAGCCAAGAGGGCTTGGCAAGTGCAATTTTGGTGTTGGATTTGTTGGACAGGGGCACCCTTGAGCTAATTGAAGCTCAAGGAGTCAATGACAAACAAGAATGAGCACCTAGCAATCAAAATTTCACAAAAATCAATGCACAAACAGCCAATGCAAGTCTCTGAGGTGTATATAGCAGATCAGTGGACTTTTTAAGCTTATAACATGCAACCTAGTGACTCTCAATGGCCAAAATTCAGCATACACACTTACCAAACAGTAATCAAGCAATAACAAATACTCATACACCCTAATACTTCACTGATTACAAGATCTAAGCACCAAAATGCATGAAAAATTAAGCAAAAGTGAGCATGCAGATTTATCTTACCCTTTTTCACTTTTTAGCACACAAATTAACTCAAAACTTGTTCCAAATTACCTTAACACTAACTAACAACCTATCTTAACTATTTTTAAACCTTCTAACACCTTTCTAAATCATAAATCAAGCAAACTACCCTGCTAAAACCTAATGCCAAACACCCTGTTATTTTTAGCAAACCAAAATTAACACACCAAAATGCTTCCAAAGGCTACCAAATTGATTCATATGCTATCTAACATGCATATCATAACATGAGAACACAAATCCAACACCTCAAACACACTTATGCATCAAATCACATAGGATCAAATTCACTAGCTATTTCTGAATTTTTCAAAGAGGAAATAGAAGATACCTTAGGGTCTTAACATCCAAGACCCTAGAGGATGTAAATCCTCCTCCCTACCAGCCCGGGCTGGTGCTGAACACAAATCTACAAGCTATCACCACCTGCTAAGAGAAATCAAACCAAAGAACACACAAATATTTATGCAATATTCTATTTCTGATTCTTTACTTTCTTTTTAAATCTCTTTGTAAAACCTTACAAACCTTTTAAACACGTTTTAATAACCTTATAACACCAAATGAATCACACCTCTTATCACACAATCCTATGGATCAAATTCTTACCAAAATTTGTCCAAATTTCAGAAACTATGAACAATTTTGAAACTCAAAATCACTCAACAAAGTATAATAAATGGAACTCAGTTTCCTCTCACAAATAGACACCAACTTTAAATAAATAAAAAGGAATTATATTGTTTTAGAACAAAAACACAACTTTTATTTCAAATAAAAGGGATTACAAAATTTTGAAAGGAAACTGGAACAAAGGGATCACCACAGCTTGGGTCTCCTTTTATACTAGTCTAGGAAGATACTAGAAGGCTAAAAACATAAACCCTAATCAGTAGAAAATCTCAAAAATACCCTCAAAGGTTTCTAGACGAATTTGGTGATGAGCTGTCCTCATTTGATCCTGGACGTTTAAATTTGCGTTGTGATGAAGCAATATATCATGGCCATTGATTTGGGGACACGTCATTGCCTTGGAGGACAAGGTGTAAGCTGATTGGTGGAATGGGGAATTGGGGGTTTGGTACACACGCGTGGGATTGGGATTTTTAGGAGTGGGTTGAGTTTTGGTACGTGTGAATTAAACGTGTGTGGGTTTAATTGGGTTTTACCCAAGTAAAAGTGGAAGTGAAACCTGGGGAGTAAAAAGTGAACAGTTACCCCTTTTGATCCGATATTAGGGGAAGAAACATGTTAGGCGCCTTTATTTTTTGAATGTTTCCACTTTGACACAATTGGTCCTTATCCTTTGGTTTTTTTGGCAAATCATGTTTTCCAGCCCTAAAAACGAGTTTGCTTTGTTAATAAGTTTCACCTTCTTACACTTTTGGCACCAAACTTCTCATAAAGGTTTTAAAGGATCATTTTTGCCATTTGGTGATTCTTCAAGGGCTGATCTTGGACAATTTTGATCTTCAAAGGTCTTCAATATGTCTTTCACTTTATGAGGGACCATATTTGACAATTTGATTTTGTTGAGGGACTATTCTTGCCATTTCTTCAAAGTTGAAGGACCTTTTTGCAATTTTGACAAACTTAAGGGACCAAACTTGTAATTATTAATATACAAGGGTTTTAAGTGTCATTTCTTCATTCTTGGATGATCAATCTTGTATTGTCTTCAAGTCTTTAAGGGTATTTGTTGAACTTTTCATGATTAGGGCCCGGTTCATTGTACGGCTTCGTTTCTCGTGTTCGTTTTTCCTTCTATCTTGTGATCTTTTGTCTTTTTCACGATATCCATACCTAAAATACACAAGTAAACAAACACAAGCATATATATGGTATTTTATGACATTTTAATGCATTTAAAGCCCGAAAAGAACGATGAGATCATGTAAAAATGCCATCTCATCAGTAAGCTTAAAAAGTAAGCTTCAATCTTGAACGTTGGATGTGGCAGGGTTTTTTGGCATCTTGTTCAAAGGTGTAGCAGGGGAGGTCCCATGTGGACATGTGAGTGGTGAGGTGGCCAATATTAAGGTTGGGTTATGTTAAGGGCATGCTTAATCAATATTCTGGAGGTTTTGGTGACCTAATTACAAGTGGATTAAGAAAACCCAATCTTGTTCATACCATAAACAGTGCAGGTTTTGATTTGTTTTTGGGTTTAAACTTTGTGTTAAGCGCCAGTTTTACTAATCTGTTAGGATTAGTTAATAAAAAAGGCGAGTGGGATGTGAGGTGGAGGAATGGAGAGATCTGATTGGTTTAAGGGGTGAGTGGGACAAGTGTCAAGCTCCCATTAGTCTAGGTAAGTATTCTTGTCTCCCAGAAATCACCCTCCATCTTTCCATTTCTTTTCATTTGCATTTCAAACCCTTTTAACCCGTTTTCCTTTGTTAGCTAAGTTTTCAATTTCACACTTTGGCCACAAATACTTTTCCAAAGTATTTTCAAGGGTATTTCTTGCCATTTGTTGATTCTTAAAGGGCTGTTTTGGGATTTTCTTCATAGGTAATGGTCTTGACTTATCTTGTTGACTTCTTGGAGGACTGAATTTGACAAATCATGATTTATGAGGGACCATTTTTGCCATTTCTTCAAAGTGGAGGGTCCTTTTTGCAATTTGACATATTTTGAGGACCAAACTTGTAATTTCTTGTAACTTGAAGTCCTTCATGGTATGTTTGACTTTGAGGAGGACTAATATTGACAATTTAGTTTTGTTGAGGGACTAAATTTGCCAATTCTTCAAAGTGGAGGGCCCTTTTTGTAATATTGACAAACTTTAGGGACCAATATTGTAATTATGAAGATACAAGGGTTTAAAGTGTTAATTCTTCAATATTGGAGGACCCTTCTTGCATAATCTTCAAATCTTCAAGGGTTTTTTCTTGGAAAATCTTCATTAGGGCTTGGTTCAATGTGCGGCTTCGTTTCCCGTGTTCGTTTTTGTATGATTCTTGTGATCTTTTGTCATTTTCTCAATATCCGTACCTAAAATACACAAAAACAAACACAAGCATATATTTGGCCATTTTCATGATATTTAATGCATTTAAAGCCCTTTTTGAACGATGAGACTATGTATAAAAGCAGTCTCATCAATAATCCTCATGTTAACTCAAAATATTCTGATTTCATATCTTAATTTAAAGTAACAACTTTTATTTCATCTTATATATTTGATCCATATGTATGTAGATGTGCAATATTTGATTAACCTGGATAAATATACAATGCTAAAAAGAAACTGGTTAGAGTTGTTAAGAGTGTCAAACAAGTAGAGACTCGTCTAAAAGGTATTACATATGTCAATCCTTTCAAATTGCTTTTTTCTTTAGTGTTGCTACAAATATGGGAAATTTTATGTTTAATAACCCTCGCAATGAAATATCGATTGTGTCTCGAGTTCCATTGGATCATTCTCTAATACAAGTGGTTGACATCACTGACTGAGGTGTGATGAGACCTCAATTATACATGGTCTCATTGCCTAAAACGGACTTAAAATGCATATATATATAAATATATATCTCTATATTATATATAGGTATAAATATGACTTGAAACCACACCCCTAATCCCAGTCATATGTGACACGACACCTCTAAACCAATAGAATTTGATATTTTCCTAAACAATATCAAAAAATTCCGAATATTGATGTTTGATTACGCAGTTTTATAAAAAGCGGCGTTTTGATACCACGGGTATATATAATTACATATACACTCAATTATTTTCATTATTTTCCATAGTCGGGCAAAACACACAGAGAAAAACCCTAAAGCTGCCGTCACATCTCTACAACCTGCATCCTCTCCTATCATCTGCCCCCATCTTTCACAAATCGTTCATTAATTAATTATTAATCTTGAAATCATTGTTGATCCCAAAGTCAGATCTTAAACCTTAATAGCTTGTTTAAGGGTTGTGATAGAAAGAAAGAATTCAATCTAACACTAGAGAAACTTTGCAAAGCAAAGTAACTAAACAAGATGCGGAATATAATGTTTAGCACAAGAACAATATGATTGAAACGTTAAACTTTAATATATCAATGATATACGAATACCCTAAAATGGTATTAGGGTTTACAAAACCTTAAAGTATGACAATGAAAGACAATAGAGAAAAGACACACATTGCATGCTAACCTAGTGAGTCCTTTTATAGCCACAAGGACTCACGTACAAGATCACTACTAACAAACTTGGAAAGTATTAAGGAATGATAACTGAAACGCGTAAAAATCTATTCCAAGTTTATCTCTGACAGCAGGGCCTTTGACTTCAGCAGGGGAACCAATCCCCCTGCCTTTGTTATTTAGCAGGGGGAACTTACACTAGCAGGGGTACGGATAATCAACTAGCAGGTGTAACAAGTAAGCATAGATTTATTCCCAACAATCCTCCCCTAAAATTGTGCTTTCCCCTAAAGACAAGTTTCTGAATAAATCCTAGTTGATGAGGATGCTTACAAACTTTCTGGCCAAATCTGACTATGAATCATTCTTACCAGATCATAAGCAACAGGCGTTTTAGCATCTACAATCAAGTTAGCCTGTGCTAGTTTCTTCAAGGTCTCTTGAGTGAAGGGATAATACCTATGATTGATCAAGTACACACTTACTCCTTCCATCACTACCTCATAGACCCCAGAATTGGTAAACAGCTTCCAATACAACAAATCTCCTTTATTCACTGCATCAAATATAAGATCAAATAACTCATGCTCATACATCCTATGCATGCACTCCCAGATTACCCAATCCTTCTCCACGCCATCCATGGTAGAAGGTTTTGCAGCAAAAGTCTTCTTCAAAATTTTCCACAGATCTTCTAAGTCCTCACTATTTAAGGTTTGAAACATGACATCTAGACTTAGAAATGTATGTGTTGTATTGTCTGCTCTTGTAAGCTTCCACCAATTCCTCCCTTTGTGTTCATAAACAGCATATTCTATGATAGCAAACTTCTTTCCAAGTTCACTAGGTGAGATATCATCATTTTCCTGCAGAATTAGCTGTTTATCAATTTCTTCATTTGAAGGCCGTTGAGACTCCTTAGTAACTGTGCCAACCTTCTTCATTCTCTTGAGTCTTTTGGCTGCCCTTTGTATATTAAGTGCAGACTTCTTAATTTCTGAAAACTTCCACCTGCTTGATGTAATGCCCCTGCTTGTGATGATGCACCTGCTTGGGATGATGCACCTGTTTGTGTAGTTTCCAAAGTTGTTCCTTCAGCTTTTCTTTTCTTAGATTCCCTAGCTTTCTGCAGCATTTCACTTTGTCTCCTAAGATACTCAGCTTCCTCAGGAGAGTTCATAGTCATCCAATCCTCCACATCATATTCTCTTAGGACTGGTCTGACTGCTCTTTTTATGGCTTCAAAACTCATATCTCTGAAGTCACCATCCTTCCACTTCTTATGTCTCTTAAGCAAAACTTTGTAGTGTTCAAGTTGCCCTTTCTCTGAAGTTAAATACTTCTCTCTCTAAATTTGATTTTCCCTTCTTTCCAGATACTCAGTTTGATATTTGTAAACAAGGCAAGTCAACTCATACCTGTCTTCCAAAGGAGCATTTATTAACTCCTTCTCCCATTGATCAAGAAATTCTCCAACATGAGGTACCCTGTCATCCAGTTCTCTATGCATAATCTCAACCTGCTTGAGCATATCTTTGGGCCTCATCTTTTGCATTCTTTGATCCTGCATATCCATCTCCTCTTGTTGTAGCCTGAGAGCTACTTGTGCATCATGTGCTTCTTGAGCCCTTTGTTGTTCAGGAGTTAGATGCTTGTATTTTCTCTTGGGATGTTCAACCATGATTCCTTTTCCTTTGTCTTTTGGATCCACTGCTGGTGCTGGTTTAACTTTAGATGCAGGTTCTTTGATTGTAATCCCCTTCTGAGCTGGTTGCTTTCTGTTCTTTCTAACAAAAGTTTGAGTAATGTTCTTAGCAGGGGAACGACTTACAGCAGTGGGATCAGCAACAGCAGGGGAAACTTTTGAAGCAGGGGCTTCTTCTTGATTGCCCATGGTGAGCAATGTTTGAGCAATTTCTTTGGTTGCACTCCCCTTGTCACTTCCCTTATCAGCATTTCCTTTCTCTATCCCTTTCTCAGCACTTGCTATCTTTCCATGGACACCACCAGGATATGAATAGTACTGAGTAGACTCTTCTGTATTTGGAACTTCCTCTCCTTTGGAAGCATCCTCATCTGTGGATATAATAAGTCTAGGCTTTCTCCTCCCCTCAAGAGTAGCAAGTCTGGTTTCCAAGTTATTGATAACCAGGCCTTGCTTTTTGACATTTTGTACCAGTTGTGCATTCTGCCTTTTCAGACTCATACATATTTTCGTCAATTCCAAATTAGTCAAAGGTTTCATGCTGCTCTCAATCCTAGAAGGGGATTTCTCCCCTTTTTGGATATCATGGAGTGAGGGAGAGGACTTACTGATGGTGTCACTGTCCTGCTCACCCCTTGAGGATGAGACAGTAGTGGCAGCCAAACCCTCAGGTTGCTCCAAACCCTTGGAGACTCTCCTCTCTGCTGCTTGTGAAGATTCACCAGGCAAGGGAGACCTGGTAAACCTGGATTTAGATCGCCTTTCATGTTGTGGATCAACAGAGGGTAAAGGACTGGCAGGGTGTAGGTTCTTGGCAGGGGAATCAGAAGGTTGGTGTTTAGCTGTTTGATTCTTGGCTTCTTGCTATCTGATTTGGTTCATCATAATTGAAGTGAGTGGAATGGACTTGCCAGAAAACTGTGGTGATGGTGCAAGAAGTGTGGTGAATAGTTTGGTGGTATGCTTGGTTGCTGAAAAATAGTTTTTGTGTTTAATTGGGCCATGATCACTCATATTCAGCAGAAGTTCTATAAACCTTGGGTACATACAAAACTTTGAGTTGCTTGAAACATTTTTAACCATTCCTTTAAAAATCATTTGAGAAAAACAATACTTCCTCCCTGTTGCAAAGCAGATCAGGGCAGAAGCCATTTCACTACCAAATTCATTAAAAGCAGTGGTTTTTGGTGACAAACATTGCAAAACTGTATGAATCAAATACTTCCAATGAGGGGCAAACTGACCTTTAGCAAACTTACATTTTTGGTTTTTAGAAAGAGTGTACCCCAATTTAACAAGACCCGTAAAGATTTCAGCCTCAGATAGGTTGGTTATCCCATCCTCATCATCAAGAAGAAGATTGTCCCTGATGGAGGCAAGTGTAATCACCTTGGGATGACCATCTACAGTGCTTTGAATTGTAACCTCTCCGTTCACTGTTTTGGTCATGGATTTAGACCAGAACTGCTGAATATGTGAGGTATAAATTCTAGGGTTGATGAGAAGGGCCACTCTAAAGTACGAGGACTTTAGAAAGGCCACAGCATCAGCAAACTCTACTGGTTCATCATGTAATAAAGCGATTTGGTTATGATTAGCAGCAATTTTGAGAGGCATGATAAAGTTTGAAAATATTTTGAAGGTTTATAAAGGTGAGAGGTAGGTGGGATTAAGTCGAGAGAGTGAGATGGACCTGCTGGTGAAGGGAATTAAGTTTTTATAGGCGAATTGAAGAGCTGTGATTGGACCAAATTTTCAAATTGCAAAAATATCAAAGATAAATCTTGATAAAAAAGTAATTTATTTGAAATAATAAAGAAAAGATTACCAATCAGCGAAGAACGCGCCTTAAATATCTTTTTAAAAACAATAAAATATTCCCTAACCAAAATTTGTGCAAGCAGGCCCAACGGCTATGAACAGGGTAACGGTATTGTCGGTCAACGGTCAAACAGGGGAATATTATGAAAGCAGGGGAAGCAAAAGGTGAAAGCAGGGAAACTTTCCTAGGGGTATTGGACTAGTCATGGAGAGACCAATGCTAACTAGCTCTACTCTAATGCACACACTTGTATACACAAGATAGATACATAGAAACTCAAGAGTCCTCTATTCAGCAAAGGTCTCAGCATAAAAAGTCAACACATAAGTCACCCTGCACCAGATCGGCCCAAGAAAATATGCATACCCTAGTCACCATCCCTACCTTTTCCCTTACTTATTGTCAGTTAGTCTTGGCAATGTGTACCACACATCTGTACTTGAACATCAAGCTGTTTTAATAGAGAAGTGTAAGCACCCATTACAGTGCCTCAAGGTTTCAGAGTTCTGACAAGCTTTGCAGCAAGTCCTCATCACCCTGAACCCTCACTCACCAATGGATATGATCTAAGATCATATATGAGTATCCTAAGGATACCCTGAGTCCTAAAGGTGTGACATAACCTCCCCTGAAACATAGAGCATATACCTGATTCACCAATGAGAATAGTATGCACCACATGAAACTCTGCATTGTTAGTCTAAAAACCATATATAACCACTTTGTAAAAAGAACAAACCCAGCTTAAAGAGAAAAATTCTCTTAACAGGGGAATGAACCCCCAGCAGGGGAATCTGTGTTAAAAAGCAGTGGAATAAAAAGTGATGGAAAAATGGACTAACAGCTATACAACAATAGCAGTAAAGCAACCCTGAATGTACATGACAAAATAGACATCAGTTTTTAGGGGGTAACCATTCCAATACCTGCAGCCAGGTACTAAAACCTCCCTACTTCAAAAGCTTTTGTTAAAAGATCAGAAACATTAAGTTCTGTATCAATTTTCTCAGGGACAATCAGTCCTTTCTCAAAACAATCTCTGATAAAGTGATGTCTAATTTCAATATGTTTAGTTTTGCTATGAAAAACAGGGTTCTTAATAATGCAAATGGTGCTGTTGTTGTCAATGAATATCTTGGTTTTAAGAAAGTTATACCCATAATCAAGCAGTTGATTTTGCACCCAAAGTACTTGACCACAGCATGCAGCAGCTGCTACATACTCAGCTTCAGTGGTGGATGTGGCCATAATAGTCTGCTTCTTACATTGCCAAGATATAAGTCTGCTTCCCAAAAATTGGCATCCCCCTGTTGTGGACTTCCTATCATTGTTGTCACCAGCATAGTCACTATCTGAGTAAGCTATCAACTCAAATGGTGACTCCTTTGGATACCAAAATCTACCAGAATCTAAACCTCTTGTATGTTAAACTGTAAGAGCTCCTCTTGCATGGCTTCAACCCAGCTTGGGTCATTTAAAGCCTGGAAAATCTTCTTTGGCTCTTCTTGTGACAAGAATGCAGTAAACAAAAAACACTGCATGTTGTCATGATTGAACTTCATGGTGATGTTAGCAATGAAGTTGTGCTCCTTTGCTGTATACCTTGTATGTCTAGGGGCTTCAGGATTACCAATGATTTGAGAGATAGGGTGATCCTTATTGATTATGTAGGTAGGCTGCATGATTACTTCTGTTTCATCTTCTTCCAAATCAGAATTGATGGGGCTATTTTGATTAGGAAAGAAGTCCTCAAAGGAACTTCCAAAAGATACAGCATGACCTAGAGATGGGTGCTGGTGAGCTGAATGTAGCTCTGAGTAACTTGGGCCTCCACTCTTGATTATTCTGCTTCCACTGCTGGATATAATAGGACCATCAGATATGGATGTAGATGATAAAATGAGTGGGGATTCTCTTTCTTCATCATTAGTATCATTAGCAGCAGGATCCTTTGTGGAAGGGGAAGCAATTGGTCTAGCAGGGGAATCCTGGATTCCACTGCCTTCAGCCATTCCACTGCTTTCAGGAGGTGACATAGCAGGGGATGAGATTGGCTGTTCTTTTCCTAGAGAATGATTATCTTCTTTATCATCAGCTCACTAGGAAATAGTGAGGGTACATTCATGTACCTCAGGGGTGACTTCTCTGCAACAGTTGGTTCTTGAGTACCTGAAATATTAGTGTTCTGCAATGCAACAGGTACATAATTCATAGATTTTGAAAGTACTTCTATATCAAAGAACCAATCAGGACCTATTTGAACATCTTCAGGTTTGTCTTCAAGAAAGTTCACATGAAGATTTTCTGTGATTTTGCTTGTCTTCTTGTTGAAGACCCTATATCCCTTACTGTTTAATGAATAACCCACAAAATATCCATCATCACCCTTTTCACTAAACTTGCCCAGGTTGTCAATAGTGTTCAAGATGATCACATGACATCCAAAAGGTCTGAAGAAGTCAATCAAAGGAGGTCTTCCATTGAACAGCTGATAGGGGTTCTTGTTGTGTGCCTTAACCACCAAGGCCCTGTTTTGTACATAACAAGCAGTGGATACAGCTTCAACCCAAAAGATAACTGGAAGTTTGGAATCAGACAGCATAGTTCTTGCAGCTTCAATGAGTGTCCTATTCCTTCTTTCTGCCACTCCATTCTGTTGAGGTGTTCTTGCAATGCTGAATTCCCTCTTGATTCCTTTGTTTGTACAGAAAGAGTCCAGTTTCTGATTTCTGAACTCACCACCATTATCTGATCTCATGGTGACTACCTTCATGCTTTTTGATAGTTCAATCTGATTGATGAACCCAATGAGTACATCAGCTGTGTCACTCTTCTGAAATAGAAAGAATGTCCATGTGAACCTTGAAAAATCATCAGTAATCACTAGGCAGTACCATTTCTTCATTATGCTTGCCACAGAAGTAGGACCAAAGAGGTCCATATGCAGTAGTTCCAATGGCTTGGTGGTGGACATACTTGTTTTTGATTTGCAAGATACTCTGTGTTGCTTCCCTTTCAGACAGGCAACACAAGTATGATCATTGACAAAAGACTTGGAAGGAAGACCATGAACCAGATTGTATTTCACTAGTTTGTTCATGTTCTTGAAATTCAGATGACCAAGTCTTCTATGCCATTTCTTACACTCATCTACTGAGGCTTTGGCAATGAAACAGGTTTCATTATCTTGGAGAGAGATGTCCTTGAGGTCAACTGTGTACATGTTCTTTTGTCTTGGTGTTCTGAGTACAATAGGAGTGTCTGGTGGTAAGACAAACTCCTTTCCCAATACCAAGCATTCAGTGTCAGTAAACAAGACAAAATTCTTGTTATCAGTCATCTGTGACACACTGAAGAGATTGTACTTGAGTTCTTTCACCAAGTAAACATTGTCAAAGGTCATCCCTTTGGTGACAATAGTTCTTTTTCCTGTTATTGTTCCATGCCCATCTCCAAAAGAAACACCATCATTGTCATGCAGGGGCACAAAGTTAGACAGATAAGATTTTTGTCCAGTCATGCTTCTTGAGCATCCACTGTCCCAATATGCTCTATCATCCTTTGTCTTCTTTGTCACCTGCAAAAAGAAAAACAAGTTAGTTTTTCTTGGGGACCCAAGCCATTACAGACTTTGATCTACCTCGTGTATCAATGTAGGATAGTTTATCAAAAACTAGAGATACACCATTAGATTAAGCACCCCTTTTGGGTACCCAAACCCAACGAGCTGAGGCTTTCACAGCTTTTCCCCATCTACCCATGCTCCTAGAAGGCAAAACTTTGTTAGCAGGGGATACCCCAGTTTTAGCAGGGGAATCCCTATGCTTAGCAGAGGGAACCCATCTTTTGTTTTGGCCTCTATTCATGTGTTGGTAAGGTCTAGGGCCAGATCTATATGTATTATAAGGTGTTGGGATGGTCACAGAAGTGCTGGGCTTGGTGTGAACATCATTCTCCTTTCTAAGTGCAGGAACAACATATTTGTCAGTCACCCTGTTTCTCAAGGCAGGGGCAACATACTTGGCAGGGGAAAATGATTTTGCCCCTGCATTCAGAAGAATGGTTTTAGGTTGCATATCCTTTAAAGGATTTGCAGCCACCACTTCCAATGGTGCCTTACACTCTTGATAAGTGTGCTCAAAACTGCCACATGTAAAGCAGGGCTTGGTGTTAATCACAAAGTCTTCTCCTAATTGATGAGACTTTTGGTCATTCCAATTTCTTTGATTACCTCTAACAGTCCTGTACATACCAGCATATTTAATGGTGGACTTAGGAGACTGTGATCTGGTTTTAGATTTGGGTGAGCTACTCTTAGAACTAGAATTACTACCAAAAAATCCTTCTCTTGAAAATAGAACAGGGTTATCAATTTTCCATTGTTTTAAAGCAACCTGTTCCTTTTCAAAATCCCTAATAACACTAGTTTTTACTAGAGACTCTTCAGTATCAAGATTATTAGGTATGTAAGCACTCAAGTCAAACTCAATGTCATCCTGTTTTTGAAAACAAGGGAGACCAGTCCAAGACAGGTCTTTTCTAGGAAAAGGTGCATGGATGTTGGCAGGGGGTGGTGGTATGGTAGCATGCTCATTTTTAATCCCAAACCCTGTTTTGTCCCTAGGAGATTGACCAATTTCAACTGCTTTGATTAAATCTTTTGAAGCTTTTCCAAATTTTTCAACAGTTTCCTCATCTATCTTTTTGTTAGATTTAAAAATTTCAAGTTCAGCAGTTAACTCCTTAATGGATTGGTTATTCTCCTTGGCATCTCTTTCTAGAATCACAATGTGATCCCTATAATCACTTTCTCTTTGCTTAAACTCTCTTATGGTGGACTCTAACTGTTCTAAAGCACGTCTATAATTATCAAGATCATTATCACAATTGATATAGTCAGCTTTTACCTTTCTGATTTGATCATTCAAAGACTCAGTATTTTTCCTACAAGCTTTAGTACAATATGAATCGTCATATACCTCATTCTCAGAGCTGGAACTTGACATGGCCATTAGTGCAAACTCTTCTTTTTCCTCAGCAATCAAAGCTTGATTTCTTTCCACATTCTCTGTCATGGCACTCCAGTCCCATCCACCTGCTCCATCTATCCCCTGCATGGCTACCATGGCTTTAACACCAGAATCATCATCTCTGGTTTCCTTCCTATAGCTGTTTCCAGTCTTAGGTCCTCTGCATTCCCTTGCAAAATGACCCTTCTTGCCACAGTTGTAGCATTCAACTTTTGTTTTATCAAACCCAGCCACATCAGAGGGATTGATTGAGATCTTCTTCCCATACTTCTTGTAGAACCGATTGGCTCTCATGCTAAGCAAAGCCATATTCCACTTGATATCCATCTCTTCTAGCCCTTGCTTACTGATTTGACTTAGATCTTCATGCAACACAGTAGATCCTTGTGGCCCTTGAGATGCTATAAAAGCATATGCAGTATCAAGGCTGAATGTAGCTGGTCTTTCTTCATCATAAGATGATCCAGACATGGTAGCAGGGGAATAAGCAGCAGGGGCTACTTCAATTCCACTGTTTTTGGAGATTCCACTGCTTTGTGATATGAATGCCATGTTAGCAGGGGAATCAGTGGATCCACTTGAGTTGGTGGGAATCGTTCCTTTTGACTTCATCTCATTGACAAAAGGTTCAAAAACTTTTAAGTTATTTTATATGTCATCAATGTTCTTGTTGTCCAAGTCATCCTTATTCTGCCAAATTGCCTTGTAGACAAACCATTCTTTCTGGAGGCTGTTAAGAAACCTGGTATTCACCTGCTCTCTTGACACCTCAATATCAAAGAATTCCAACTGGGCCACCATATCTTGAAGCCTATTGTAAATAGCTCCAATTGATTCATCACCAATTGCTTTGAAAGAAGCAAAATCATCCAGCATTTGATTCTTCTTCTTCTTCTTTGTGGCTTCATTTCCTCCAAAGGTTGTGCCTATGGCTTCCCATAGTTCCTTAGCTGTTTTGTATTTTCTGAATCTGAGTTGATGTCTATCAGGTAGAGCCAACAGCAATGAGCTGTGAGCCCTGACATCATGCCTTCTGGCCAGTATTTCCTTATCACAAAGAGCAGCAGATTTCTTCTTGTCCTTACCTTTGGAACTTTCACCTTTTTCTTCTTCCTTGCCCTCTTCAACTGCTAACATTTTGTTGAATTGATCTCCAAATTCTATGATCTTCCAGAGAACATTATGTTCCATTTTCAGGTATTGCTGGATTCTGAATTCCCATAATTTAAAGTTTTCAGGATCCAACATAGGTAACTTGAGGTTATTGTGGTTGTTGCTGTTTGAGGAAGAGTCTGAAGACATGATTGCTATGAGGATTTTGTTCTTGATTTAGACAAAGTTTCTCAACAATCTCTGATACCACTTGTTGATCCCAAAGTCAGATCTTAAACCTTAATAGCTTGTTTAAGGGTTGTGATAGAAAGAAAGAATTCAATCTAACACTAGAGAAACTTTGCAAAGCAAAGTAACTAAACAAGATGCGGAATATAATGTTTAGCACAAAAACAATATGATTGAAACGTTGAACTTTAATATATCAATGATATACGAATACCCTAAAATGGTATTAGGGTTTACAAAACCTTAAAGTATGACAATGAAAGACAATAGAGAAAAGACACACATTGCATGCTAACCTAGTGAGTCCTTTTATAGCCACAAGGACTCACGTACAAGATCACTACTAACAAACTTGGAAAGTATTAAGGAATGATAACTGAAACGCGTAAAAATCTATTCCAAGTTTATCTCTGACAGCAGGGCCTTTGACTTCAGCAGGGGAACCAATCCCCCTGCCTTTGTTATTTAGCAGTGGGAACTTACACTAGCAGGGGTACGGATAATCAACTAGCAGGGGTAACAAGTAAGCATAGATTTATTCCCAACAATCATAACATTTAATATGGAGATAAACGATCCGTATTAAATTGAAAAAATCCTTATTAATTAGGGTTCATAAACCCTAATTTAAAAATCCTTACCAATAATCTCAAAATTGAAACCATGAACATAATTTTATAAGGGTATTACACTTAACAAAGTCTATGTCTCTTATTTTCAATTAGGGTCCATACCCATATCAAATTGAAATTGGGGATTTTTTTCTCTAAATCTAGAATTTGGTTTTGATTCACACAAGAATTTGGTAAATCTCATGGTAGAGGAGTTGGTTGTATTATTGATGGATGCCCCCCAAGAAGTCCCTTTTCAGAGGCTGATCTAAAAGTAGATCTTGACATAAGGTATTATCGTCCTCATCATTCTTCATTTATTCCTCACTATCCGTTCTCTCACGGGAGGGCATTTGTGTATTGCCTAGGACAGCAACCATAAACTGCATTTGATAATCTGACGTATAATATTTTTTTCCACACAATTTGAAAGTGTGTTGTTACAGAGCATGGTGAAATATAAATATATCGATTTTTGATCGGTTCTAGATGACTCGATTGTTAAAATCTTTACTGGATATAGACAAAGACAAAAAGTAACAAAGTACGCACATGGAATTTCTTCATTAAGAGAAGAAGGCTTACTTTGACTATAACAGTAGGCGTAAAACTGACAGCATGGATGCTAATGAGACATCATCACGGTGAGTCATTCTCTTACTCGGCGAACATACTTTCAAGTTTCAACAATGATTTATGTTACCATAACCTAGAACCTTTATATATGGTCAATTTTCAGATTTTATAGCAAAAGAGGATCTTGCCACATATGTTACAAAATCACAATAACTAGTATGATTACTGATCACTCAAAAACACAAAAATCATGGCAAGAGTTATAAGTCTCACAAAGAAAAAGATTAAAGAGATCCTGCTACTGCTAATGCTCAAAATCTTCTGTAGATTCTAATATAAAGGAACCCAATTATAAAGTAACCTAAATATAGGATCAGTGTGGCCCACGTTATAGGCTGCAAAAAGAAGGCATTGATGCGTAAAAGAACCAAATTGGATTAAAAAATACATGTTGCTGACTAGTAGGTATAGATTTTGTATATATACTCGGCTTTAATAACTATATGTTGTTTAGACCAAATAGGATGTACTAGATTCAGGTTTGTGTTTCTATCATGACTAATCTTGATGGCAGTTGCATTTTGTGAGAAGGAGAAGGTGCGCTTACATATGGCTGTAAACTTACTAAAATCACATATCCTGAGAAATCAGAGCTAAGAACCATTAGAGGTGATTTGGGCATTGTTGCTGGAAGGTAAGTACCATTTTAGTAATTAGTAATATTCACTAAACGAAGTAGTGTTTCAAATTCTACATATAAGTACTATGGTTTGAGCGTAAAAAGTATGGTAAGCCAGATGCGCTAAATCATGTAGTTAAACCATGCTCTAAGTATATTATAAAAAGGAAAATGTCATTGTTGTCATTATAACAACCACATGTGTTAATGCAATAATGCCTAAAAACGTTACTTGTATTTTTCGGTCTCACTTAGTTTTGATTACGACAATATGTAAAAACAAGCATTTACAAAAACGAATTCTCGAGTTCAAGTATTTTTCATTTTACCCATTTTCACTTAAGGTATGAATAAACAAGTACTAACCTTAATCAAGTGATCAAGTGATTTAATCTTTTCTTAAAACTTACTTTTTATTAAGTGTGACAAGCTTTTTAATTAAACTTTCTTTTTAAGAAAATGTTTTATTAAATTAAATATTTGAAAATTTGAAAATGGCATATTCTTTTTTGATTTGGAATATTCTTTCAGGATATTTTATAATCAGATAATACCTCCACCACTAAAGGACAAAAAGAGAGCAGAGTCTACTCCGGCGGTTCCCTAGTGCCTAGGCGGTTCCTTATCGATAAGGTACCGCCGGCTGAGATAAGGAACCGCGGGCAGATATAGCCATTGGCCCTTTGTCCTATAAATAGTAGACCTTTCTCAGATTTTCTCTTCACCTCTTTTGTACATAAATTTCCAGATTCAAACATACTTTTTAAATCACTCAAATCCTTGATCATTTGATTGATTACTACTTGTTTATAAGTGAATCTATCCCATCCATCCCTTCCTCTTCAAGTGCAAAGAGAAGAACACTATCCTTGTGAAGTGTTGAGTCCACCACCAAAGATCCTTTGAAGATCAAATTTTATACTTTGTTGTTGTGTTATAGTTGTGAAGATCCAAGTAGTTGTGTCTATTTGGAAGTTGTGTATGTACTAAGTATAGTTGTGTAGATTGGTCCTAGCTACGATTAGGGCTCGACTTTTAGCTTAGAGTCAGAAATTGGTTAAGCAACGTGTACGGTTTTCTCCACCATAAGGAGCTTGTTGTGTAGTGAACTCTCGAGTAAGGAGTACTCGAGGAGTGGAGTAGGAACGAGGAGTGAGCTTCGTTGCCGAACCACTATAAATCCTTGGTGTTTGGTTTGATCTTTCTTTACCCTTAACTTTTTACATTCTTTATTCTTTGTGCATATACATTAGTTATTAGTTTAGTTACACTATCATTGTTCATATTGTGCATAAGAAGATTTCACATATTTCCTTAAGTCTAAGTTTTTGAAAAAAGATTTTTTGAAAACCATCTTTTAACAAGTAAATATAAGAAACTATTCAACCCCCCCTTCTAGTTTCTACAATTGGTATCAAAGCGAGGTTGCTCAAGTATTTTTAAAGTATATTGTATTATAAAACTTAAATCGATCTATAGATTCCAACAAGTACCTAGAAGGACAATCTATGCAAAGACCACCACTTTTTGAAACCGATAGTTTTATTTATTGGAAAAATAGATTCGAGACTTATGTGAAATCAAAAGATTTAGATCTTTGGCATATTATTACCAATGGTGATTTTTTACCTTATCAATTTAATGAAGTTTCTAAAACAAAAGAATTGGTCACTTTTGAAAAAGCTAATGACGATACTAAAAAGAAACTTTCGAAAATAATGAGGCTAAAATGGTGATTTATAATGCTTTACCTAAGAAAGAGTATGAAAGGATTTTTATGTGTGAAACCGCTAAATATATTTGGAACACTCTTTTAGTAACCCACCAAGGTAATAGCCAAGTCAAAGAAAGAAAAATCGATCTTCTTGTCGAACAATATGAACAATTTGTCATCTTAGAAGATGAAACTATTGATAGTGCTTTTGCTAGATTTAACACTATTATTACTAGTCTAAAAGCACTTGATGAAGGTTTTTCTAGCAAGAACAATGTTAGGAAGTTTCTAAGGGCCTTACATCCCAAGTGGAGAGCAAAAGTCACGGCGATTGAAGAATTGAAAGATCTCTCAACTTTATCACTCGATGAACTCATTGGCAACTTGAAGGTTCATGAGATGATAATTTTGAAGGACTCGAAATTGGTGAAAACCAAGAGTGAAAGGAAGTCTCTTGCACTCAAAGCCAAAAAGACACAAAGCGATCATGATAGTTCCTCGGATAGCGACGACGAGGAGTATGCATTGGCGGTGAGAGATTTCAAAAGGTTCTTCAAAAGACGAGGTCAACACGTGAGACAACCCAACAATGACAAGAAACCATTCTCAAAGAATCGGTTTGCCAAGAACGAAAAAGGTGATAGGAATTTCTTTAGATGTGGTGATCCAAATCATTTCATTAGTGAGTGTCGAAAGCCCTCACGTGATAAGAATCACACGACATTCGTTAGTGGTTCTTGGAGCGATAACGGTGAAGATGTTGATGACAACCCCAAAGAGGAGAAATGTCTTATGGCTTATACTTCTAAAGAGGTACATTCCGAAACCGAATATTATAGCAATGATAGCTCCACCTTAGATGATATTGAATTAGAAGGCCAATATGATAATTTACACAAACTTAGCCTTAAATTCATAGAAAAGAACAAAACCCTAAAATCAACCAAAACTAAGCTTGAAAATGAGATCAATGAACTTAGGGAAAAATTAGCCAAGCTTGAGAAAAATAAAGAAGTTGATTTAGGTTGTGTAAGTTGTGAGAAACTTAGATTAGAGAATGAAGATCTCAAAAGCACCTCCATTAAACTGGAAAAGTTCATGAAAGGTACTAGTGCTCTTGATGATATGTTAAACAAACAAATTCATTCTAAGGAAAGACTTGGTGTAGGTTTTAACTCAAATGAAGCATCAACCAGTGAACCTAAACAAGTCAGATTTTCAGAAAAACTATATGCTGTACGCGGTCCCAGATTGTATGGGTTGGTTCCTTATCACTATGGAACCGCCGCCCTAGATAAGGAACCGCGGCCAGAAAGAGTTTTTGCTGAAAATCCTGAATTTTATGAAAAGTCAAAATTAGGTGAACAACCAAAGCATCTTATTGTTAACAAGGTCAAATTACCCATACTTGACGACAATGTCGTTGATAAGTTCTATAAGCCCTTGAGTAAACTTCTAATGGGAAATAGAAGTTTATCAAGACCATCTTCTACTTCACCAGGAGTACGGAATGAGTCTAGGCCTAGAAGTAGAACGACAACACCTAGAAGAGATAGTCAAAACAATTCACGACCTAGAAGTAAAACCCCAACACCTAGAAGGAATGACCACAACTCTAAACCAAGATCAAAAACACCTAGGAGAAATAATGAACAACAAAATGGTTATATGAATTATTATCTTCCTCCTTTTTGTTCCCCATGGGGAACCCCTCCTCCATTCATGCATCCCAACCAAATGCAAGGGATGTTTGGAACTAACAATTTTGGACCCATGAGATATTGGGGACCAAATGTTTGATCGTGTGTGTTGTTACCTAGATATTCTTGGGAATTGATTTGGAACCCGACGAGTGGATTAAGGATAGTGGTTGTTCTAAACACATGACGGGTAATCGAAGTTTGTTCTCGCGCTACAAAGCATATGATGGAGGTAACGTCACATTCGCTAGTAGTCTACGTGGTAATATCATTGGCAAAGGTACGGTTTCTCTTGATTCCATGACCATTGAAAATGTTGAGCACGTAGATAATTTAGGGTTTAACCTTTTAAGTATAGGTCAAATTTGTGACAATAAGTGTAAGGTCATCTTTTCGGAACATGACAGTGAAATCATAAAAGATGGAAAGGTCATTGGAAAAGGTGTTAGAAAGCATAGGCTTTATATCATGAAGGTCAATAAGAAGTCAAAAGACAACATATGTCTTGCGACTATAGATGATAGTTCTACTCTTTGGCATAGGAGATTAGGTCACGCTAATATGCGTTTAATTCAATCTTTAGTCTCTAAGGAGTTGGTAAGACACCTCCCCAAGATGAAGTTTGATAGTCACTTTTGTGATGCTTGCAAAGTTGGAAAGCAAGCTCACTCAAGTCACAAAGCCAAGAATTTGGTTTCAACCTCTCGGTGCTTAGAACTCCTACATATGGATCTCTTTGGACCTTCCGCCATACGGAGTTATGGAGGTAACCTGTATACCCTAGTTATAGTTGACGACTATTCTAGATTCACTTGGACTAGATTTTTGGCATCTAAGAATGAAGCTTTCGATCATTTCGAAATCTTTAGTCGAAGAATTCAAAATCAATTAGGATGTCCAATTGTCTCTATTAGGACAGATCATGGTAGGGAATCTGATAATGAAGTGCAATTTGGTGCCTTTTGTGAAGCTCATGGTATTACCCATAACTTCTCGGCTCCTCGCACTCCACAATCAAATGGGGTAGTTGAAAGTAAGAATAGGACCATCCAAGAGATGAGTGGCGATGTTAAACGAGAAATCTTTGCCTCAAAAGTTTTGCTGCAATGCCGTGGACACATCGACTTATATTCTCAACCGAATTCTTATTCGACCTTTCCTAGGAAAGACCCCATATGAGATTCTTAAAGGTAAGAAACCCTCATTGGAATACTTTAGGGTGTTTAGAAGCAAGTGATTTATCCTCAACACCAAAGAATATCTTACCAAGTTCGACCCAAAGTCTTACGAAGGTATCTTTTTAGGCTATTCCCAAACTAGCAAAGCCTACATAGTCCTCAATAGAACATCGGGCCTAATTGAAGAATCACTTAACGTGACTTTTGATGAAACCCCTCCTTTACCCAAGACACCACCATTGGTTGATGATGACTTGGATAAAGTAGAAGTATTTAAAGCCAAAGAGGTTAGAAAAATAGGAGTTGAAGACCTTAGTGTTGAAAAGGAAGTAAACATTAAGGAGTCTAAGGATCATACTCTCAATAATATAATTGGTGACTTAAATCAAAGGACCCTAAGATCTCAAGTCCAAAACCAAAGCAACTTCTTTTGTTTCGTCTCCTTGATTGAACCAAAGAATGTTAAAGAAGCTTTAACGGATGAGTGTTGGGTCATTACGATGCAAGAAGAATTGAATCAATTCGTTGCTAATGATGTTTGGGAACTTGTTCCTCCACCTAGAAGTTCTACCATTATAGGAGCCAAATAGGTGTATAGGAATAAGCTAGATGAGAATGGTGTTGTGTCTCGTAATAAAGCTAGACTTGTAGCTCAAGGCTATAATCAACAAGAAGGGATTGATTATGACGAGACATATGCACCGTTAGCAAGATTAGAATCCATTAGAATCCTTTTAGCCTACGCTTGTGCATTAGACTTTAAGCTTCAACAAATGGATGTAAAGAGTGCGTTTCTTAACGATTTGATCAATGAGGAGGTATATGTGGCTCAACCTCCCGGCTTCATTGATTTTGAGAAACCGGATCATGTTTACAAGCTTAAGAAGGCACTTTATGGTCTTAAACAAGCACCCAAAGCTTGGTACGATAGACTTAAAGCGTTTCTTGTTAAACATGAGTATACCATGGGGATGGTAGACAACACGCTCTTTACAAAGAAGAAAGGTTCTCACCTCATAATCGTGCAAATATATGTTGATGACATTATATTGGGCTCAACTTGTCAAGAATTGTGTAATGACTTTGCCAAAATCATGCATGATGAGTTTGAAATGAGTATGATGGGAGAACTTAACTTCTTTTTAGGACTCCAAGTTAAACAAATGGATGATGGTATTTTCTTTAGTCAAATTAAGTATGCTAAAGAAATGCTAAAGAAATTTGGATTAGAAGAATCTAGACCAATGAAGACCCCAATGTCCTCGGATACTAAACTCACCGTAGATGATGATTGTGAGTCGGTAGACAACACCAAATATAGAGGTATGATTGGTAGTTTGTTGTACCTAACGGCAAGTCGATCGGATATCATGTTTAGTGTTTGCCTTTGTGCTCGCTTCCAAGAGGCTCCCAAAACCTCTCACCTTGAAGCGGTTAAGCGTATTTTCCGATACATTAAGAGCACTATACATTTAGGATTATGGTGTCCTAAAGGGACCGGCGTAGAAACCATTGTCTACGCGGACTCGGATCATGCGGGAGACTATGTGGACCGGAAAAGCACTAGTGGTGTTTGTACCTTCATGGGTTGTTGTTTAACTTCTTGGTTCTCCAAGAAACAAACCGCTCTTGCGATATCCACCACGGAAGCCGAGTATGTGAGTGCCGGAAAAGCATGCCAACAAGCTCTACAGATGAAGCAAGCGCTTGTTGATTACGGGATTTCTCTTGATGATGTTCCCATCATGTGCGACAATAAAGGTGCTATAGACCTTAGCAAGAATCCCGTGCAACATTCGCGGACCAAACACATAGAAATTCGCCACCATTTCCTTAGGGATAATGTTCAAAAGGGGAACATTTCAATTGAGAAGGTACCCTCTGAGGATAACTTAGCCGACATCTTCACTAAGCCACTTAAGAGGGAACCTTTTAATTACTTGCGTCTAGGTCTAGGATTAATGGAACATATTCCTTAATTGCTTTCCTTTTATTGAGTCTCTTATTTTCTTTTGAGTCTTTTATCACTTTGAGTCATTGAGTCTCCTAAAATCTTCTTGAAAATCTTCTCTTCTCCTTTTCAAAATCCTCAAAGTCTCTTTCGAAAATGGTCAAGAAATGTTTTGACATTGTTAATTCAATCTAAAAATGTTTTTTTTATAGATTCTTGCTATTAATCTCGAGCTTACATAATTAATATGTATGATTCTCTCAAACATAGCAAGAACAAGATAGAATCATGAAGGATCATTGTGTCATGACTTAAGGTCTTGTCTTACACACCCCCCACATCGATTTTTATTTTAAAATCCATGTATTTTGGTCAAATCCCTATTTGGTGAGTTAGTATGTGTTTTCTTTGTCTATCTTTGCTTTTAAGCATATCCCTATGATCAGTTAGACTAGAACAATAAGATTTGCTAAAAAATCTTCCTTCACCACAAAAACATAGCCTCTGTAGGCGGTTCCATATATGAACCGCGGTCCCTTATCAATAAGGAACCGCCATAAGCAATAAGGAACCGCGTACAGTGCTTCCTTTTTCGGGTATTTCTGAAATTCCAAATTTGTTCCAACACTTTTGGGAATCTTTGTTTCAACCCTTTGACCACCCTAAAAATACCTTGAGCCTTCCCTATTTAACCATAAGCATTTTGCCATACTTCACATCCCAAAATGTCTTATTCTCCTAATGAAAGCCTTGATTCTCCTCTATTTTCCCCAATTGCTTTCAATCCAAACTCACCCAAGAACACTTTCAATCCAAATTCACCCAAGAACACTCTAAATCACATCTCTCCTACCAAGAATGTTGATTGTGGAACATCTTTTCTTCCACCACCACCCTTTAGTGTTCTTCCTCCTTCTCATAATAATGTCATGCACCATGGGACATATTGTCATTGATGTCAATATCAACATCTTGCTATGGCACACATCTATGAGGAGTTGAGCTACATCAAGAGTCTCTTAATCAAGCCTCCTCTTCACTTTGATTATGAGATCTCCACCAAGCCACCACCACCACCTTCCGCCACTACCTTGTCTTTCATATAAGCATTGGTTGCTTATCCACAAGACACCTAATTCAAGCAAATCTTAGAATTCTAGATTAACTAGGATTAGATTTATGATTTTGGCTTGCTTCCTTTTTCATACATCTTTGTATGATTTTTTTTATTTTATATGACTTCACTTGGATCTTAGTCTTTGTGTTTTCTTCTCTTTTTATTTTTTTTGTTGTGACCTATAGCTATCTCTTGTTGGTTGTCTCTTTTGTTCAACTAACCCTTCTATGTAGCTTGTCACCATATCTCGATTCCTCGAAACCCCAAGCAAGGGGGAGTAAGCACCAAAGAGGAGTCTTTGCAAAGTCCGTCTCTTCAACACCGACTTGTGCAACCTTTTTGCTTCGACAAAGGGGGAGAAATGAATAAAATCGTCTTCGAAAATCTTGTTTTTTGTGTGATTGAGTTTATGTATTGTCGGAATCAAAAAGGGGGAGATTGTTAATGCAATAATGCCTAAAAGCGTTACTTGCATTTTTCGTTCTCGCTTAGTTTTGATTACGACAATATGTAAAAACAAGCATTTACGAAAACAACGAAAAACGAATTCTTGAGTTCAAGTATTTTTCATTTTATCCATTTTCACTTAAGGTATGAATAAACAAGTACTAACCTTAATCAAGTGATCAAGTGATTTAATCTTTTCTTAAAACTCATCTTTTATTAAGTGTGACAAGTTTTTTTATTAAACTTTCTTTTTAAGAAAATGTTTTATTAAATGAAATATTTGAAAATTTGAAAATGGCATATTCTTTTTTGATTTGGAATATTCTTTCAGGATAATTTATAATCAGATAAGACCTCCACCACTAAAGGACAAAAAGGGAGCGGAGTCTACTCCGACGGTTCCCTAGTGCCTAGGCGGTTCCTTATCGATAAGGTACCGCCGGCTGAGATAAGGAACCACGGGCAGATATAGTCGTTGGCCCTTTGTCCTATAAATAGTGGACCTTTCTCAGATTTTCTCTTCACCTCTTTTGCACATAAATTTCCAAATTCAAACATACTTCTTAAATCACTCAAATCCTTGATCATTTGATTGATTACTACTTGTTTAGAAGTGAATCTATCCCATCCATCCCTTCCTCTTCAAGTGCAAAGAGAAGAACACTATCCTTGTGAAGTGTTGAGTCCACCAAAGATCATTTGAAGATCAAATTTTATACTTTTGTTGTTGTGTTATAGTTGTGAAGATCCAAGTAGTTGTGTCTATTTGAAAGTTGTGTATGTACTAAGTATAGTTGTGTAGATTGGTCTTAGCTACGATTAGGGCTCGACTTTTAGCTTAGAATCGGAAATTGGTTAAGCAACGTGTACGGTTTTCTCCACCATAAGGAGCTTGTTGTGTAGTGAACTCTCAAGTAAGGAGTACTCGAGGAGTGGAGTAGGAACGAGGAGTGAGCTTCGTTGCCGAACCACTATAAATCCTTGGTGTTTGGTTTGATCTTTCTTTACCCTTAACTCTTTATATTCTTTATTTTTTGTGCATATACATTAGTCAGTATTAGTTTAGTTACACTATCATTGTTCATATTGTGCATGAGAAGATTTCACATATTTCAAGTCTAAATTAACAAGTAAATATAAGAAACTATTCAACCCCTTCTAGTTTCTATAACATGGTCTAATTAAAATCTTTTGCAGTTTTGGAAATTTTGATTTCTGACAGTTAAACTACAAACAATTCAATGACTGGCCATGTTATAAGATTTTATGTGAAAGAGGATGACACACGCGATTTTTTTGAGAAAAAAAGGAAAAAAACATGCCTCACTAAAAAACTGAAGCTACTTCTTTTTCAGGGAAATAGGTTCGACCTGAATTCTGAAAGAAAGGCTTAGGTTATGTGATCTTTTCAACAAAAAACTCCTATGATGAAAAGGTCAATTTACTATTCTTTTTTGTTTAAGGGGTTCTCCGTTCTTGGTTATCAGTACATAAAATTGTCTTAGAGTCTCAATGTTGGACGGATAAAAATAGATCCACAGTTTACATCCCACCACGTTCATATTTTCTCTTTTCTCACCTTGAATATGTCAGGTCATAAATTTGGCTTTTATGTTCTTAGTACAGGTATAAGAACAAATCACGCTTTGAATTTAACACATAACCCCCGAATTTAAATAATATACTATTAGTTGGACTTATTCGATTCATCTACTTAGTTATTATTGTTTATTCCAGTTTATTTCATCGTCCCAGCTGTGGTTCACTTCACTTCACACTGTAACCGGATCTGTTTTACCCCTAAAACAAGTTAATACTTTGTATACAAGTTCAAAAGCGAGTAGAGAGTAGACGAGTTTAGCTGTAGAATTGACTGAAAAAGATCAGCCATGGAGTCACCTTCATTCCAGCAACTAAGAATTGGAAGATTTCATTGAAAAGTTCACTTCCCAAGGGCAGAAGCTACAATCTCATTGGTAATTTGCATTTAACGCTTAACCGAGCCTTGAATCTCTGTCTATGAATTCAATAATATGTCACAGGTGGTGCATACAATGTAGAATATCTTTGCTACTATGTAGATTTACAAATATGCGGGATAATTCATGATAGGAACTATTTTCAATTAACGACATGTACATGTTTCTTATATTAATAAAAAACATCAAAAACAAAACAAATAACAATATCACTTCCTATTAAAGGTGGCAAAATCGGCTGGTGAGGTGGGTTAGATGATGGGTCTTAATAGGTTAGGGTCAAAACAGGTAATTTTTGGCGAGTCAGGTATGGGCTGCACCAGAACACTTTTGTCCATCTGAATATAGTCGTGAATGATTAGTTTATGAAATCTTATGTTGTAATATTATTAACTGTTTCATATTGTGGGAAAAAGCTATGTGGATTGTTGGACAGTCTTTTTCTCAAGGGGTGTCTTGAGGTGAAGTTGCTAAGAGTAATTTCTCCATTCTCTCATGCCTCCTGTTTAGATCCATTGATCTTCTAACGTTTTTATTTTCAGGATCCACCATATCAATGACCGAAAGGGGGTATTCATCTAGCGTGTATGACTGTTCTGGCTTCTCTAGGACCAGACTGATTTTCCTCCGCAAATAGTTTACAGCTTGTGAAAGATACGCTCAATATTACTATAGGAGCATCAGGATAGAATCTGATATCTCGGTTAGCTTTGTTTTTAACATAATATGCATTTTAAAATATGAAACCGCATGTTTGGTTCCATTGGCACAATCCCAAATTTGAAATGAGACGACTTAAATGCTTACTTATTCGATTGCTCTTATTAAGGGAATATAAATGGTCTTATTTGATTATTGACTGCATTTGATAATTTATTTTCGTATATCTTCATAAGACTTGCAAAACATTGAGTAGAAGATTAATGTATTATATGTTCAGAAACATGATTAGATTTTGTTCAATACCGATTCAAAATAATGACTGTATTGCACTCGATTAAGATAATATTCCCCTTTACATTTTTTGCATTTCTATTGTATCATCAATAACCTTGTAAATCTGAGTTGGTTAACTTGAACTTGTAGTAGTTTGGAGGCAAGATGAAGTACGTTAGTCGGGTCAAAGTCAAAGTCCGGCCAAGACAGGTTGAGTCACAATATAGGAGCTGGTACATAACAGCTGCATATTGTCCAAAAGGACATAATAGAATGTGAGGTCAGTTAATTATGTAATATTGTAATTGTATTAAATTTCAACTTGCACACGTCTCAAGCAACTTGAGCAAAATTTTTAATGATCACCTTGGATAAAGTTTCAACCTGCACTTCCTTTCTGCTTGAGCGTAATTTTGTCCCCCAATCTTAGAGCTAAACGTTTATCGTATTTGATGTTAATTTAGCTATTTGCAAATTACTCGATATATCCAAGTGAAAACTCCTGCGATGTTCCTCAAAAAGTGCTAAAGATCTGTTGTCGCAGTTACAAACGGATTACAAGTGAGCACTGTGACTTATTTTGGTGTCTACACGTTATTCGTATAGAGCATCCACAAACAGAAGCAATTCATTTATGCATCATAAACTGATTTTATTAACTAAAATCAGTAAATCTTATGTTCTTGTGCAGCAGTGGTAGAAAAATTCTTTAACTATCGATAATAAGATTATACTTTTCGCCTCAGTAGTGTGATAAATATGTGTGAAAACAAAAATTATTTATCTACAGTGTCAGATGGTATGATCTTACCTATGCTTTTGGTTTTATAATGATGCAGGCCACTTTCTACAAGAGGAGGAAAACAGATTTACTGAGAAAATTCGTGCTGCAGTTGAGGAAGAGGAGTGCCAAGCAATGGCTGCAGCAACCACAGATGCTGCTAAAGGTTCTATTGCCACTTCTGAGAATCTCGAAATATAACCGGTGAGAATGCTCTAAATCCAGAAGATCAAAACAATGTTAAAGATGGAGATAAGGATAGTCAGGAAAAAATATCCGACACTAAAACAAGAGGAGGCTCAAGTGCAGCACCCGATATGGGATATGAGAAATAAGGATATAAAGGTCAAGGTCTTGGCAGAGGATACGATTATTCAGCAAGCTTACCCCTTGAGTTTTATCATGGCTATCATGGAAGCATTACTGATATAGGGACACTAATCGAGGTGAGTTTTATAATCTTCAAATCTTATTAGTTTTTAGAAATCTTGATCGTTTTGCATAACTTCAACACTGAAGCATCGTTTCAATGACTGGAAATATTATACAAATTTGGGTCAAGTGCCCATTCTAATTTCTTTTTTCTAATTATGTGCAGTTATAGAGTTATTATTGTTTACTTCAAATGCTGCTTGATTTCAGTTTATTTGCGTAATTGATGATATAGCTTGGTTGTGTGATTTGTAACATAGATAAATATTTTCCTTTTGTTGTGTTTGGGATGTGCCTTTTCTTTTAAACTGCCAGTATACAAATAAATATAGCATAAGAAAGTAAAGATATAGCTTTACAAATATAAAGTTGTTCGAGTTTGAAACAGATTAGAGACATGAATCGCCTGAGCAGAACTAATACTGATACAAATTTTGCATTATCACTATTAACTAACATATATCGATTTTCAGAATACCAGCACCACTTGGGATGAGTTGAGCCGTATTAGACTTTTGTCGCAGATCCGCTGATGCGACACTAGCATTGATACATCATTTATATGGTCTTTATAGTATACACATAATAATAACATCTTTTCATTGTCTGCATATTGATCACTGATGTAAATCAATAACTATAGGTTAGTTTCACTATGTATTCGCATTATCAGGGGCAAGTCCCTGATGCACAGTTTTGATAATACGAACTTGTATATGTATTTTAGACGACGGCTAGCTGCGATAGCTTAATATTTTCAGGGAGGGAAGTACAGTTTGAACTCATACAAATAAAATCGTCATATAGATTTTCAAATTTACAGTTACATCGTGTGTCTATGCCAAACTTAACTTTTGTAAACTCAGTTGTCTTACTTTGGCTGCAGGGTTGTGTCTCAGTGTACGTCTCCAGTCGATGATAGTTTCATGTCTGGATCTCTTGATCACAGTGTCCGGATATGGGATCTACGTGTCATGCCTGCCAGGTTGGTGTTTAAACTATATAAATCAAAATGGGTTCTTGGAGGGGCACTTGGCACCTTCAAATCGACGAGTCCTTTTGTGTCTTTTCCGTATCTTATTGAAAATGCATCTGTTTTAAGAATATTTATGCATTTGAGACAGTAAATTGTGATATTGTGAACATGATATATAGTGTGTAAACCGAAGAATATTTGGAAAATGTACTTCTAGCAAGTGGCTGACTATATCTATCTGAAAGAAAGTTATGGTATCTGATTTGTGGTTGCCACTTTACTTTCTAGGGAATTCTACAGGTCTGCGAGGTAGGCCTACTGTTGCTTATGACCAACAAGGCCTTGTCTTTGTTGTGTCAATGGAAGGAGGTGCTATCAAATTATTTGATTCACGGTCGTATGATAAGGTTCTGATCTAATTATTGGGGGGAAATGAAAGAAAAAAATAGAACAACTCTTGCTTAATATAACTGACAAACTTAACATTATTGCATCTGAATATGCTCCTTATTCATACAGGGCCCGTTTGACACCTTTCTGGTAGGAGGAGATATGGTTGAGATCTAGGATATTAAATTCAGCAATGATGGTAAATCGATGCTCCTGACTACTAAAAGTAACAACATATACATGTTAGATGCATATAATGGCGAGACGGTTAGTTGTGGCTGCATGTCCACTAATTTTAAGTTAATAGGTTTTAGGTCATCTATAGCAACATACGTTCATTTTTGTCTCGAAATAGTCATTGATATTTTAGTTGTGGTCACTGCATGAACCCGTTAGAAAGTATATATGTATCATTTTGTGCTGGTATAAATGCCGAAACGATCATTGAAGTTTTAAATTCTGTTCCAATATATTTTAAACTTGCAAAGGCTTTTCCCGTATATTAGATGATCAAATTTTTTTCGGTATGATCATATCGTTTGTTCATTTTATATTAACTCATATATAGAGAATTATAATGGCCATTTAGGCAGCTAAAAAGTGTGATGGCCATTTCAGAACAAAAATAAAAGTATGTCACGCTATTAGATGACCTAAACCGGAAGTCAAAGTTACAATTTTCTGATCTAGCAATGCTGGACATAATCAATTTATTTGGTGTTATAATGCATTGACCGTTTATATAATTTTGTTTATATAACTTATTTTCGTAGAAATGTGGGTTCAGTGTAGATGCTTCTCCAAATACAACAATTGAGGCCACATTTATGCCCGATGGACAATATGTGCTTTCAGGTATGCATTAATTTTTTTATTTTCCCAATATGACTTGAGCCTCATATAGCTTTAAAAATTTACATAAACTTTGATGTTCACCCTGCTAAAGAGCCCCTATTTGAGATTTCCTAACTCTGTTCTTTCTAACACGCTACCTAAATGTCTCACTACTAATGAAATTCGAGGTGCAACACTATATTCTCTCTACCATGCTTCCTGAAGGTCCCACTGCTGTCTTTGGATGATTATATAATAAGGTTGAGGTAGATTAACGGCTTTGTATGGGAATTCACATAAAATGACAAGTCAACAATTCATTATACTACACAACAGCGGCAAATATAACAAGACTAGCTTCAAGGCCCGCCCGATGGGCGGCTAGCTTTAAGAATATTTTTTGAAATACGAACTTAACAATCTAAAATATAAAAAAATTATTCTAAAAAATATAAAATACTACGAAGATACGAAGTTTAGTATCTAAACTATAAAAATATACAACGTTCAATGTAAGATATAAAAAATGTGAAATGATTAAATATAGAAAGTTGTTTCTAAACTGAAGTTGAGAAACCATTTTACATTGTATAGAATCGGAGATGATGCGCCTTTCTTCATAAACTGAGCCAGCTCCTTCACAGATTCCATAACATAACTTGCATCCTACTAATGTCAAGAACTATAATCAAATTAAGAAAACGTGATATACTATCATCAATTCCTCTTTAAAAGTTGAAGTCATACTTTCAGTTCATATTTCATAAGTTAATTATGTATTTAAGAAGATGCTTAGGATTGCTTTTTTGAATGTTTGAAACCCTTTTTTAATGTTTGGATAAAATTGTGTATCTACTTTTTTTGAGCATATAAGGACACTGGTAGGACTTTGCGCAAATAAGTACTTTGAAATTAGGAATCCCATACACCTCTTCATTATACGTAGGAAGCAACATCCTTTAGAAAAAACGGAAAAACATAAAGTAAAAAGCTTATATTACCGAAGTGGTAGATGGTTGAATTACGTTTGTAGATGCGCTATACAGATCAAGAAACGCAACACCAATATTTCCAAGACAATTGAACTTCAAGCACTCAAGTGCCCGAAAGAAATCCTCACTGCTCTTAAACTTCTTATTTCTCATTTCTGCAATCACATAGTATAAGGAAAACTTAAGTAACGTGAGAAACATAATTCACTTTCTATAACATGTAGTTGTAAAAAAACTCTATACAAAACAAACCAGTTCATGTGATTTTTTAATCAAAATTAGGCTGATATTTCAGATGTATAACTGCTTGAGATTGCTTATTTAATGGGTTAATAGTTTAACTGCTGATAAGGTTCTTATATGTGTATACTTATAAACCTAAAAAAAATTAATAACCATTTCCACACACCTCGTAACACATTTACGATATTGGGTCATATAAATGACCGTCTAATGATGAGACCGCCTAATGCTGAGACCACCAAAACAATGAATGTGTAAATTAAACTATAACTGGATTCAGCAAGTCTGGGAAACAGATTCATCAATTGTAAGGTATTTAAGGGATGTTTGGGATTACTCATTATAAATGCTTATTTGCGAACTACAAATTTGACTTTTACGCAATTAGGCTTGGATGTATTTTACTAAATGTGAAGTAATACTATTTCACTCCTAAACAATACGAGTAGTTGTTAGTATACACTACATTTTGTACAACTTGATGCACAAATCACTATATTACCTATCTCAAACGCCCAAAACAATATGTAGCTTGCTCCTCAACTTAAACATCGAGATTTCCAACAATCTTTGAAATCAAAACTGCGAATTCACTGGCACAAAAAAAAATCATTGTTTACTAAAGGTATTGTTTAGCCACATCATGATTTAAAGGGTTGTTTTGATGAAACAAATTTCATGGGTTGGGAATGTTAAAAAATGGGTCATTTTTTTTATAGAAATGGGTAATTTAGCAAAACTGGTGACATCCCTGAAACGTTCAATTTTGAGAATGGTTCAAAAAGGCTACTTTACTATTTAAAGTACCCAAAAAGTTACCATACCTGAAATGACATCTGCTTCCTTGGTCGCTCTACCACACCTTTTGCACGCGAGATATGTCCAGCCCCACTCTTTGTGTATCTTGTGTATGTTGGCATACGGAATGCAATGGTATTCCTGAAAAAGGTACTAATCAAGCATTCATATTAATTAAAGATAATGGTATGACATATATATGAAAAATAATGAAGGTCAAAGAGGTAGGAAATTGAACATAGAGTATCAGAATCGCGTATACCGCCCACCATCTTTTTGATGGCATCTTTAAAAAACTCATCAGAGGTCGCTATAATTATCTTTCTGAACATACCTGTACAGTTGAATACAAAATTATTATTTACTCGTCGAGTAAATGTGAATAATATATAATTTAAATCGTAACTGTCAAAACATTGTTGTACCTTGTTTAAAAGCAGCAATCTGCAATATAATCGTTTATGTAAAGCTTAGTTGAATACATAACATTTGTGACAGAAAGTTTCTCTATAAAGATTTTCAATACATTAGTGAATATATAATACAGATAAAACATGTGTATCATAAGAAAGATGTTTGATTGATTACTTACTATTAGAATACTCCACTTTACATTTGCAATATGATAAGCACATGACACATAGAGTCCCTAGATTCATACAACTTAGCAACTTTTTCATTCCAAGAGTCAAAAAAACAACATTCAAAGGTTACACCTCTGATATGAGTGTCCTCCTTGTTTTATCCACAATAAATGTATTAAAAGGGATAGAGTCTGAAATTGAAATTAGTGTTCCATTGACATCTGCAATTTTTTTATAGGATAACCTGTTAGAAGAAAAAAAAAAGCTCCAAGAACAGATTTACCTAAAACTTTTTCAAACTTTCCTAAATAATATGAGATTTTAATATCATTTTTTAGTTGATCTGGAAAACCTACCATCTAATATCTATCATATATTATCATTCCATCAATCAAAAGTATCATCTCTATTTATAATCCATCATTCCATCAATCAAAAGTATAATGAACAAAATCATTTGTTCAAACCATTAAAAATAACATACACTATCATATACTGTATTATCATAAAAAAAAATCATAACCGAAAACAATTTATCATATATTAAAAAAGACTGCGAAAAAAAAACAAACCTTAAAAATTGTCGGAAGGAAATCATATTAATTGAAGAGCGAAGGTAGATGATCATATAATGGAATAATTAATATTTGAAAATAAAGTGAACCAATTTCATTCTTAAGGTGGATTCTCGATTCTGAGGGATTTGACTTAATACAAATACTCGATATGATTGAATTAAAATAATAAAAGGTTGTGGTGATAGGTTGTTATTGAAATTGTTTTTTGATCCGATTGAATAATTGGTAACTTGATGATGGTTGTTTGTTTGACTCTTGAATAATTAGGTGAGGAAGCATGGTCAGTCGTTGATTATTTTGATTATACAGGTGTCATTTTTACAGAGTTTTGGACTAAGATAAAGTATTTCAAAACCTTCCTTTAAGTAGTAGATAGATAGATTTAAACGGCAAAAATAATTTATTAACATGTCTTAGTCATCCTCCTGGAACCTCACCAAGAAACAAAATCTTTAGTATAGGCTGCGTGAATTGTTGAAATGTGATGGCTAAAGTATTATCTTTATGATTACGTATTAGAGTAAATTAAACCATCGACTTGATATTTCAAGAATGAGGCATGTTTCACTTGTTGTACATAATTTTATCATATACATTTGATCAATGCATATTCGTTCATTTTTATATTGGTCATGTCTTTCTGTAAGCGACGACGAATGTGAGGCTACAAGGACACCTTATAAACCCGTGAAACCAGACAAACCGGCCATGCATGGGTTTTAGTCACATCTTTTCTTCCTTAAAAAGAACCATAGCTAACGTACTCCGTAATAAATTGATGGACACCATTTAGCATTTTAAATTAACGATTCTACCATTTATAGATATTAGACGATTCTACTAAACACCATGTGTTATGTATAGATCCCCTTACCAAATTAACAACACAAGATGAACACTTTGAAGTTTAATTAACAAAAAATATACATAGCGACATAAATTGAAAGAAATAAAATCGATATACAATATAAAATTTATAGGGTTTTCTTTGATAAAAAAAAGGTAAATAAAGAAAAACAAACACATATGGTATTTGGTCGTAGTTAAACATAATTACAGGTTGACAATATTTAAAAACTACAAACATAACAACCATTTATCAAAATAAAAATTAAAAAATTAAAATAAATAAATACAAAAGTTTCTAAAATAATAAATAAACCAAATCAAATCAATTTTTTTAAAAAATAATACTTATGTACACAGAAAATGTAGCAAAAAAAACACACCAAACACTGAGAAAAACGCAAAAAAACAAAACAACAACAAAAACTAATACACAAAATAAAGATCCAAAAATGTGTATATATATAAGAAACAAAAGACGATCACTAGGTGGCCAAAGCCCAAAAAACGGAAAACCAAACCATAACTGTAAACACATAAAAGTAACACACAAACGCGATTTTTAAAAAGATTTACGAAACGACCCCCATTGGGTGGGTTACGACGCTAGTATATCTCTACTCCTTTATAAAGGAAAAATAGGGATGGTTGAAAATTGCTATATTTAGAAATGTTGAAACTATGATGGTTGAAAATATAGTAAATTAGGAAATATTTAAAAATTAAATGCTTGATGAAATAGCTGGCACCCAATATCTCTCACTCTCATCACCCTAAACATTAACCCTACCCCTTTTAATATTGCAGCCACCACCATCCAAACTCTCCACCATACCACCACCATCATCGAACCATGCCACCACCAAATACCACCCTCTACCAAAACCCTCCGCCAAAACCCACACCTCCGTCGAAAGCCTAACCACCATAAAACCACGACCATCAAAAAAATCGCCCACAAAAAGGTGTTTGTTAAGTTTTGTGAAACTTTTTTAGTTTTTTTAGATCTATGACTATTAATTAAGCTTTGAAGGTTTTTTTACAGATCTGTAGATTTTATATGTAAACCTAATTCTTATAACCTTTTAATGATTTTTCGTTACAGCTGCCACCCACCAATCAATTGTTGTTGTTGTCGCTGACGATGTTTTATCGGAAAAAGTTGTTGCGGCCCTGCTCTAGCTTGGTTGGTAAAACATCGGCTTTGTGGTTTCGTTGAGATTTTATTGTGTACCAAGAATGCTAATCCTCATGTGGTATTGATTTTGTTTGTGTTTTAAGGGGTGTTTGTATTAACTTATTTTGTCAGCTAATGGGTTTATTTGGACCTGGATACTAATGTGATCAGTGTGAACTGTGAAGCTCGAATGGTATGGTTTTTAGAAAAAAAGTGAGCATTTGTTAATCCAAATTTAACTTAAATTTATTGGCTAATTGGTATTAATGCCTTTTTGCGTGCAGGTACATCCGTTGGGTTATTTCAAAGTTAAATCGAAGCTGCAAGGTTACTGCATAATCTTAAAGATTGATTTGTTTCCTGAAATCCATAAAAGATGAGGCAGTAGGAAGATTTTACTAACACAGAAAGGTATATGCCTCTAACCTCCTTGTTTCGTTTTAATTATAACTCTTTAACCGCTGGCATAGACTATAAGCTATGCATAAGGCCACAGGAAATGGTTATTAGTTAGATTGGTATTTGCTGATGAAACCATTGAATGAGTTCTATCTGTTATAATATGATCTTTTAGTTTGTACAAGTTACGAGGTAGTTTGCTATTTGAAGTGCGTCCAAAAATAAGTTAGTGTTGTTTAGCATTGTCTTCAGTCGGTGCTTAGGATTCATCATTTTCTCTATACAACTGATATTAAGGTGGACACAAACTCAAAGAAAATAATGAGAACTTGAACCAGAAATTACACAAAAACATGGTGTAAATCTTTGAGATGGAAGACGACTTAATAAGTCTAACATGCTTTCAGTCAACTGAACTAAAGGACTGGAAGAGTTTGAGAATCGCATTGCTAATATTGAACTGGTAAGCTTTTTTGTCATTAGATTAAGAGTTCAATTACACTTTTACGCATAACTAGACACATACTTGAAAAAACTTCTAAAATATAGGAGTTCCAAGACAAGGAGTTGGTTGTAGGTTCACAGAAAAAAATGGGACTGTGAACGACGAGGTCATAAAGGAGATGAAGATTTTGGTGAAAAATCAGATGAGAGAAATGATGTAATTAAACTTGAAAGAAGCTCGTAGAATAACATATGGGTAGGTAATTAGGTTTCATGAAATAAACTCGCCCCTATACGTACGTAATGATGTTTCGATCGCAACTTACTATTGTTGCTTCACATTGCAATTTATGGTGTTCAGGTCCCAGCTTTTCGAGAATTGCAGGGCGTGCGAATATCTGAATCGAAGGTAAAATTACTATCTTTTATAGACATCAGTGTTTATATATTGATTTGATTCATCTATATGTACATGTTTACAATATGGCCTTGTGATCTGTAGTACATTTTTCTAATAATTGGATTTTTCAGGGTGCTTTCTACATCTTTGCTGGTGTCAGAGGTGGATGGATTTGGCTTGACTACGGATTCAACGTCTGTGAAAAGGGTCAGGTGACAGAAAGTTTGAACATCAGTGTTCGGTACGTGAGGGTACATTGGGTACATTGGTTATATCACTTTTTTCTTAGAATGTAGCGTAGGCGTTATCGGTTAAATAGACATCTGACTGCTACATTTTAAATTGCATATTTTACAGTGTACTATATATACAGTGAGATTAAAAGGATCTTTTTATACGTACGAAATAGGAAAGAGTTTTATTCTCACCAAAGTTTAAGCAAGTTTTTCATAGATGCAATAAAAAAATCAAGTCAAAATATTGTTTACGACATACGACCAGGGACCGTTTTTCTTTTTCAGGATTCTTTAAAATATAATGTGGTGTTTGTTTAACACTTATAGGATAGCTTTAGAATTTAGTAATCGTTAAGTCGTATGTATCTGACCATATTATTTGTGTGTTTAACTCGTGCAGATTGTGACGTAGTGACATGGTCCAACTATGTGGAAACATATCACGTTATTGCTAATTGAAAATCATACGAGTTTTAGACAGGTGATTTGTTTGTTAATCGTTCATTAAAAGTGACATCATTGCTGCTTTTTATATGTATGAAATCATTGGAGGTATTTTTGTTGGTTTAGGTGGCTTTGTGTAGTTGGTATTTTTGGTGATTGTTGACCACCAATGATAACACGATGACGCCAAAAATGATTTACAAGGTTTGCTCTTTTCCTCTGAATTTTTTTCATCTCTTGAAATATGTTATGATCTTGTCTCAGTTAACATAGCAGTATGGCAGCATAATTGATGAACTAATTAACAAAATTCTGGAATTGCATCATGGTAACAACTTTTGGCTCTAGAGTCATGGTATCATATGTTACTGGAATGAGATGGGTTAACGTGATGTCAGTTTGAGTTTTCTTTACACTCCCAAATGGTGGAAAGCTTAAGGTGATCATGTTGTTTATCATGGGCAAAGTCATTTTTTAAGAAAAAAATTATGTGATCCAAGTAATTGAAATAACCTGTTACCCAAAAGTTTATGGACCCGTGGATATGTAGTAGAAGTTTATTGACCCGTGGATATGTAAGTGTGCATAAGAATAAGGCGTTCAGAGGTCTTACAGCGCCACGAAAAAGGGTGCGTTAGACGTTGTCGTTTTCGGTCTGAAATGGGTGTGTTAGTCGCTATGTCTTCTCGCTATTCTATGCATTGTTGCTGATTTTGTCCTTTTTCAGCTCCCCATTATTCAGGTACCAAGAATGCGTTTCGAAAATGCATATACAAATAGACGCTGTGACATGCATCAAAGTAAGGATGTCCTTATGTTATGATATGATATGAGACGCTCTCTTGCACGGATGTGTAGGATTCTAAAAGAGTAGTTACAGGAGGCTTTCAAAAACAGGGCGTGCTTAACGTCCATATAAATGGTATGTGATTCAAACTGTAGATAAGGTATATTTAGAATAAATTCAGAATTGCCATTAAAAGATTGTGTGTCTAATTGGGAATATTAAAAAATGATAACAAGGTTCAGTTGCACCCAAATTTACTTGCTTATTTCATTTATTCTGTTCAACACTTCAACCCATGTACTAAAAGTTATAAATTTCCCCAAAACTGAATTGCGAGAAGTTCGTTAAATCCAATATGTATGTGAAGTTGGTCTATAGATTGGTACTATGCAACGCCTTCAAGAATAAAAATGACATCTGTTTCCATGTTTTTATTAAAAGTGTCAGACTCAAAACTTATACTCGGTGGCACTGTAATTTTTGTTGTATTATGAGTTTCATTTGGTTAATAAATTAGCAACTACTTTTTTGTTGGTATAGAAATAGAAATTTTATTATTCTTAATGTTGTTTAAATTATACTATAGAAGTTGTTGGTATAGGAATGAATGGAGTATGGAGCTACAAAAATGATGTCTCGGATGTTGTTGGTTGTAAATCAACAAAGAGGGCAAGAAAAAGAGAAGATGTAGCTCATTGAATCAGGTCTTCTCTAACGGAAACAAAAAATTCACTTGTAATTTTGTGCATCTTTTGGTGTTGTATCCGAACTCTAAAACATCCCTTCTGCTGCAGAAAGGGTGTTTGGCTGCTGCTAAAACAGAAACTAAACACACATTTTGCTGCAAAAGGGCGGTTTGGCTGCTGTTAAAATAGGACCCAAACACCCCGTCTGTTGCAAAAGGGGTGTTTGGTTCTGTTGATTTAGATTTTTTTTAATCTTTTATTGCAGCAGAAAAGGGTTTCGTTATTCACATCAACGCTAAAATGCAGTAACAATATTGCAGCGTCAACTGCGACATGCAAAGTCAGCAAGGTTAGTGCCCATGACAATTCATGAATGATAATACCAAAGTTACCCATTCAGATTTTCAAGTTATCAGTGCCCAATGTCAGTTCACAAAAAAAGATGCGTTAATGATGTTCGAGCAAACTTGTGTTTTTATCCTGTTGTTTACTCTGTATCGGGGATCACATTAGTGATACTTGTCTTATATTTTAAGTTATCTGTAGTAGTCATCATGTTTGGTGACTATTTATTTTCATGCCTGATTGTTCTATTATGCATTATTGCATTGGTTTAAAAGCTACTTTAAATTCTATTTCGTTTCTTGAATGTTTCTTGTGCATAATGTTCATATTCGATCTATAATTTCTCCTTTTATTGTTTTTTCTATACAAATTACCACGAAACACTTATCGTAAAATTGCATATCGTTAATTATTTGCCGCTAGACATTTCCGCCGCTATGCGCGGGTACTCGTCTAGTATATATATATATATATATATATATATATATATATATATATATATATATATATATATATATATATATATATATATATATATATATATATATATATATATATATATATATATATATATATATATATATATATATATATATATATATATATATATATATATATATATATATATATATATATATATATATATATATATATATATATATATATATATATATATATATATATATATATATATATATATATATATATATATATATATATATATATATATATATATATATAGTAAGAACCAATCTTAAGATAAAAACAATAAGAACCAATAGAAACATGACATGTGGTATGTTCATTTAAAATAAATAAAAAACTAATCTATATGTTCAAGGGTAATTTAGGTATGAATTATTTCTTAATCATTTACTCATTCTCGTCTGATTTTTTAAATTGGCATATACTACTAATCATTTAATCATAATTTTTGAAACTGCCATTTCCTTTTACTAACCATATGTCAAGAACCTTACATCCTAAATCAAACACCATCACAAAATCCATTTTTAAATTCCATCATTATCTCATATGAACAACTATCACCATAACCTTTTTATATCCGGTGATTTACTTCAAACAAAAATCTAACATAGTGATATTTTTGGTTGTTCGTCTTAAACAGTCACTATGTACTTGAAATTAAAAATATAGTGCGACCAAGGATCGCTCGAAACATATTACAAACTAACGTGTCTAAGAACTTTTAGTGGCACTTTATTTTAGGAGGTGACAAATTAATTTCGTGACACATACTTTTGTGTGAAGCAAATCTTTTGACACATTAAATTTGATGACACATTTCTTATGACTAAACTGAGTTTTCTTACACATATTTTTATAACACATTTAATTTTTGAAGACATTTAGTGACACAATTAATTTAAAATTTTGAGACTAGATTAATCAAATATCTATGATGCATGCTTTATCCATAATACTATATAAAATAAATAAAGTAACTGCGAACAAAATCATTCGTAAAAAATCTAGCAAAAAGTAATGCGAAATAAATCACGTTAAATCAAATGAAGAAATTGAATGTATAGAAAGTCAAACTTAACTCGTGTGAATTTGCTAAATTAGTCACATTGATGCCACAAATACATTAATGCCATTGTTTTTTAATTATATTACAAGTATGTCATACATTAAGTTAGTTTGACCTACATCTAACGATCTATATTGGTTCTTATAATTTAAGTTTTTTAAGTCGGTTGTCTATTTTTCAGATATATATCATTTAGGTGTTTTTAGTTAGTTGTGTATTTTTTTCAGATGTGTATCACTTGTTTCTTTTTTTAGTTAATTATATACGTTTCGTATACGTACCACTTGGGCTTGTGTATTTTCGGATACGTATTACTTGTAATTTTTTAGTTGGGTGTGTATTTTTCGGATACATATCACCTCTGTCAGTTGGTTATGTATTTTTCGGATACGTGTCACTTGTGTTTTCTTTAATTGATTGTGTAACTTTTTGGCGTACGTATCACTTAGGTATTTTTTTAATTGGTTATGTATTTTTTATATGTATTACTTAATCTTTTTAAATTACTTGTGTATTTTTATAAATATTTATCACTTGAGTTTTTTTTAGTTGATCATGTATTTTTTTAATACACACCACTGAAGTATTTTTGGTTCATTATGTATCATCTATGTTCTATGTACGGTGTATATTATGTGCACGTTAAAAATGTATGTGTATCACCATATCACATTAATACATTATTTCCATCGTGTATACCATAGTAAGTTTTTAAAAAAATTGACTAGTCTTTAAAAAAATAATAGTAAATCAAGTTATATTAAAAAGTCAATGATGTTATTAAATTAAATGTCAAAAATAAATGCGAAATAATGTATGCGAACTTTATACATACATACATATATATATATATATATATATATATATATATATATATATATATATATATATATATATATATATATATATATATATATATATATATATATATATATATATATATATATATATATAGGGTATATATATATATATATATATATATATATACACACATAGGGTAGAGATCAAATAAAAAGATTTTTTTTTGTGAGAAGGATAAGAAGGATTCTCAACCATTGATTTAAAATCAATGGATGAGATTAAAACATAATCCTAACTAACTAACTAACAATTTAAACATGATTTTTAAAAGTTTTTTAAAAATTCTAAAAAATTCCAGTAGATCAGGTATGTTGGTGCAAAAAACTTTTGTAAAGGTTTTTTTAATTCGAAGTTTTTTACGTTTTTTTTAATGCACAAAAATGAAATTTTTGATGCACAAACACGATATTTTTTTAGGCTTTTTACTTTTTTGTGCATCAAGAATTTATTATTATACCCAACTTCTTTTGACTTTTTGCTTTAAAATTTGATGCCACCATCAAACTAAAACAACTTGAAAATATTGTGCATGAAAAAAAAAATTATACACCAAATTTCACTTTTTTTGTGCATCAAATTTCGTTTTTTTTGCATTTAAAGAAAGTAAAAAACTCAAAATTAAAAAAAAACTTTCGTCACAACTTTTTAATGCACCAACATATCCGACATTGTGGAATTTTTTCAGAATTTTTTCGAAAACTTTTTTAAAATTATGTTTTGATGGTTAGTTAGTTAGTTAGTTAGAAGTATGGATTGATCTCATCCATTGATTTTTTAACCAATGGCTAAAAATCCTTTTTATCCATTCTCACGCATAAAAAGTCTTTTTATTTTAACTCTCTCCTATAACATATATATATGTATATAGTAGTATATGTATATGTATATATATATTTATACTATATATATATATTATATATATATATTATATAGTATATATCTGATTATATATACTTATATATATATAAGATATATAGTATATATATAGTATATATATAATATATAATATATATATAAAGTACTAATATATATATATATATAGTATATATATATATATATAATATATATATATCTTATATTATATATATATTAATATATATATAGTATATATATATATATATATATATATATATATATATAGATATATATATATATATATATATATTAATATATATAATATATATATATAGTTAGGATCTAATAAGAAGATTAACAAAAATGAGAAGGATGAGAAGGAAACCACAACCACTCATTTCAGATGCACCTACAAAATCTCCTGCATCTCCCCTTAAATTCTCACTTTATATTAAAATGTATGGTCCAGAGTTCTTCTTATTCTTCTTATTTTTATATCTCTTCTTACTGGATCGCTACTTATATATATATATATGTATATAGTATATATATATATATATATACTATATATATATATATATATATAGTATATATATATATATATTATATATATATAAATATATATATATATATATATATATATATTACTATATATATATATACTATATATATAATATATATATAATGATATATATATTATACTATAGTATATATTATATATATAGTACTATATATATCTATATATATACTATATATATATATAAATCATATATTATAGATATATATATATATAGGGGGGACTTATATTACAGAACCCATCTTAGTGACAGAACTTGCAGAACTCTTGTTTTTTAAGGCAAACATGTATGTCTGTAGGGAGTACATGTATGTTTTTGAAAGCGGACATGTATGTTTTTGGATCGGGTGCACATACATGCATGTGCGCTTTCAAAAAAGTGCTTGTTTTTGTATGCGTGCATATACATGCATGGCACGCCCTCAAAACATGTATGTTTTTTATATTTTTTTTAATTTAATTTAATTTTGATAAAAAGAACTTATAAATATGCTTCGCGAATACAAATATTTTTTTAAAAACCATACATGTACTCCTTCAGACATACATGTTTTTTCTTCAAAAACAAGAGTTCTGCAAGTTCTGTCAATAAGATGGGTTCTGTAAATAAAGTTACACTATATAGTATATATATATACTATATAGTAATATAGTATATATATATATATATATATATATATATATATATATATATATATATATATATCTATATATATATATATATATATATATATATATATATATATATATATATATAATATATATGTATAGTAATTATATATATGTAAGAGATATATGCAGAACCAGTTTGAGGTGTAGAACTATGTAGAACTTTTCTGATTCATTTTAAGCCATTGGATGAGATGATAAATGGTTGTAATATAAAGTGGCATAACTGTAATAACAAAAGTTTTCATTTATTTTTTTTAACTGCTGGGAGAGTTTTTTTACGGTTTTGGTGGCAACAAGGGGTATGTGAGTGTCATTTCACTTTTTTTATTACCCTCTCCAATTAAATAGGCAATTAATGTGGAGATTAACTCATTAATATAGAAAGTTTTTTTTTTTAGTTTTCAGACGTGCTCTTTCATTAAAAATAAAATAAAACCACCGCCTCACTGAGATAAATTACCCTTCGTTCATTTCAAAAAGGATATCATGCTATGTATCAAGAGCATAATATAATGATAGTTCTTATTCATTGAAAGGTAATTTTTTGTTTTTGTTTTTGATTGAACAATTTAATGGGATCTTGGGTACTACAATAATTTAGAGGTTTTTTGTTCAATCAAATTAAAATACGGATTAAAGATTGAAAGTATTTAATTCACTTAATTCAAAAGTTAAAATAACCAATTTGATTTACAAATTAAAATACGGATTAAAGGTGTACAAATGTACTTTGTTTTCATGTGACTAATAATTACTACGTATCAAAGAATTGATTATGTGTAGGATATATTAATTATTTTGATTATTTTAATGAACATCATTGATTATAGAATTTGTTTATACATTCTCATTTAGTATTATGTGTATTTTTTCATGCGTGAAGGGCTAAAAAGCGATGGATCCATGGTGAATATGTAATGGTTGTGTACAGTTTCTTTCTAAATGCTAAATCCTAGAAAATGAATCGAGTGTGATGTAGGTTAGTATATTATTTTGATTTTTGTTACTGCATGAGGTACTAAATAATAATATCGGTTGATGTTTTACTCGTTGCGTTTCACGAGTTAAAAACATTCTAAATATACATGACGGAGACGATCAACGAATGTATTTTCAGCCGTGCATGTATTTTTATGAAAGGAGTACATTGATGTTTTTAGCGGTGCATGAATGTTTTTGGAAGGCGTGCATTGATGTTTTCAACCGTGCGTATATATTTTTGAAAGACGTGCATTGATGTTTTCATCCGAGTGCATATGATTTTGGAAGGGCATGCATATATGTTTTCAGCTGAACATATATGTTTTTAGAAGGCGTGCATATATGTTTTCAGCTAAATATCTATGTTTTTAGAAGGCGTGCATACATGTTTTCAGTCGTACACATATGTAAAAATGAATTTGATAATAATTTTGTTAATGGTTTGTATTATATTGGATATCAATTTTTGTATATGATATTTATGTTATTGGTTACTTATAAATTGAGGCTTCATATGTATAAATTTATGTTTTGATTTCAAATTTTAATTTTGAAGAACATACTCTAAAAATGTATGCGCAATTAACACCTTAAGAAATACATTTATGTTTATAGGATTGTATAATATAAGTATAAACACGTGTAAAATGAAAGAAAAACATTTATGTTTCCTAGTTAAACGTTTTTTTTATTAAACGTGTATGCTAAGAAGGAAATTAAAAAAATATCAATTTTATTTTTGAAAATTAAGAGTTAAAAAATAAATTTTATTTGAAAAATAGAAAATGAAAGCAAAAAATGTTGTTGACGAATATACCCTTTAAATTTAAAAGAAAGCATTTAATATTTACTAAAATTTGATTGGTTGAAAAAAGTTCTGCAGAGTTCTACACCTTAAATGAGTTCTGCATATAACTCACCCCATTATATATATATATATATATATATATATATATATATATATATATATATATATATATATATATATATATATATATATATATATATATATATATATATATATATATATATATATATATATATATATATATATATATATATATATATATATATATATATATATATATATATATATATATATATATATATATATATATATATATATATATATATATATATATATATATATATATATTATATATATATAGGTATAATTATGACTTGAAACCACAGTTTTAATCCCAGTCACATCTTTTAACCAATAGGATTTGAGATTTCCCTAAAAAATCTCACTTTTTTCCTTATTTACCTCATTTTGGGTGGGCCACGATTTTTTAAAACGTATTTTTTTTACAAAATCGCGTTTTGATACCGTGGGTATAAATAATGGTATTTTTTTATTTTTTTCACCATTTTCCCCACACAGAGACGGTGAAAAAAACACACACAAACCTTCCATTATTCTCTTATCAACTGGGTTTTAATTTTAATCCAAAAAAGACAAGAAAATTATGCCATCTTTCATCTTTGTTAATAAAAACATTCGATCTTTGATCTTTGTTTTGATCCACTTTCAATCGTATTATTTAAAAACCCTAATCTATTTTTCCTAATTAATGGGATGTAAACCCTAATCCAAACAACATTATAATCAATTGCTCTTTAATCTTTGTTGTTTGATTCAGATTCAATTGTAACTTAACAGTTACGTGGGTCTGACTTGGTTAGTCATATCATATTGTACAATAGTATAATCAATTTGATGATGGTGTCAAACACAGCCACCTCTGCTGACGTCTTACCAAACCTGCTGACCTTCAACCTTCTGATCTCCCTAAGCTATATCTGGTATTTATTTATTTTATTCAAATTCGTTATTAAGTAACAATTAAAGGCTGTTTGGAATTAAGTTTTCTGAAATCAAAGACTTGCGACTATTAAATAATCTTCTTTGTGTTGTGCAGATGTTTTATACTATCAAAATGGTTGTTAGAATTCTTATGTGATGCTGCATCAAATGGGGTTTGGCTGCTGCAACAATAACGTTTGAAATTGATGAGGTTAATAATTTTAAGCTCAAATGTGTTAAAAAATCTTCGCCTTAGGTATAATCGTTTCTTAAAGATCAATTTTATGCTCAAATGTGTTGAATAAAGATCTTCATGCTGATTAGTTTTATTTTTACGTTTGAAATTGAGATAATGTTGGATCTACTGGTCTCACTTCTGAAACGTTCATCTTTGATTTTAGCACCTTCCACATCTCTTAAAGGGGTGTTTAGAACTGACTGTTGGATTATTGCCACTTGACGTTGCTGTAGTCAGTTTTCAGTGTTCAAATAGATAGATACTACATGTGTCATATAACGAGTGATATTCTAACGACAACAAAACTGATATTACATGGTGAACTGGCTGACCCATCGACTAAATAAGGCTGTTACAGATTCTAGGTGAACAGAAATTACTGGTATAGTCATTGGCGCATATTAATTCACTCTGAACCCTCAAAACATTGGACTTATTAGTTACGCCAACCTCAAAACAATCTGCACTCATTAGTTGAGCAGGTATGGTTAACTTTTTATGGCGCTGATGATGATCCGTGTCACCATTGTAATGAGTTAGGAAATATTCTATCTGCGTTTATTTAAATGTGGTTATAAAAGATGAAAGTAAACCTATCTGATATATGATTTCTGATTATTGAACATAAGAAAACTACTAAAGAAATCACATGCCTTTTTCACATAACCGACACAACTGAAGTGAAGATTATAACAAATGAACATATGTTAAGAAATATATTCATTGAGTTTTCTTCACGCTCTTCGTCACTCTGTATTATTTTTCAAAAATATGCTCCTTGTGTGGTTTATTTTCAGAACGAGACGAAGACTGGTTTAGGAGAAAAGGGTGCCCGTCAACAAGATTGAGAAATTACTGGAACCTTTCCTCGGGTTATTCACCTTTTAGGTACAACTGTTTAGTTTTGTGTTCATTTTGATGATCATTATCATAAGGAGATGCGAAAACATGTATTTTCTATTACATAACTGGCTCTTTAAGTTGTTAATGCCTAAGCTAAGTTGTGATTTTGCACAGAAGTCCACATGTTGCATAAATAGATACATCCTATGTTCATAGTTCCACACTTTCCATGTGAGAACCATCAATATACTGGAATTACAACGCAAAACTTTCAAGCACTAAATGAACCGATGAAGGAATTTCCTACAGAAAAACACTTAAAAATGTGTTGCAGAAAATAAAAAAATGCTTCAATTTTGTTGAATCCCCATTGCTTTGATCATGGACTGCAGCGACAACCCATTGTAAACCAAAAAATGAAAAGTTGGGTCAAGACTTGCAAACATCATTAAGAAAACCCATTTCAAGGAACTAGATAGACATTATATTAGATAAAGGAGCACCGGCCAGGTTCTTTGAAATAGATATACCTACTGGGAGATGTTGCAATATTATATCAGGTGAAGCAGATAGCATGATATGGACGATGAAAAGGCTGCGCCCACTTTCTGCTAGACTCACACACGTAATATGGTAAAAGAAGGTGATGCATCCGAATCAGGGCTGCCTCTTAAATGTAGCCGAAAATCTACAATAGAGTATTTGGATCTTGAAATAAGACTCAGTGATCGGCCATAATCAGGTTAAGCATGCATAAACTGTTTATTATCATAACTGATGGTGCTTATTCCTTCTTTCCCTTAACTTTTTGTGCATTTGATTAAACCTTTATAGTTATCTCTTATTCTTGAGTATTATAACAATCCATGGGAGTACGTGTTACAAAAAATACATGTAATTTAATAAATATTAAATGCTTCAGGCAATGATATTTTATTATATATGTTACGTTTAAATGATAAACTTGGACACGTAGATTTTGGTGGTGAGGCTGGGCGTGTTATTGGCAAGGTTGAGGGAGCAACATCAGTTGCGGATAATGGTGAATGGCCGCTTTCACAAACAAAGTTTGTTTTAGCTAAAGCTTTAATAAAAGAAAAGCTACGACTTATTCTGGTCATGAATAAAGTAGATAGATCTGCAGTTAGTAATGAGAGTTGTGATGAAGTTGAGAGCTCGGTATTCGACCTCTTTGCAGACCTAGGTGCAACATAGGAGCAACTTAAGTTCCCATTTAAATCTGTGGTATAAAAGGTATCTTATTCTCTGTTTCTTATTCGTTCAATTATTATCGACGGTGAGATCTGTTTTTTTTATTTCTTTTTAATTGTATGTGTTGTGATTCGAAGGGATAACATGCTCTTTGTATATGTTTGTTACGGGAAGAGTTTTTGATTGGAGAGAGATAACTAATCTCAACCTACATCTGCCCTTGAACTCTGCACTTTTTTAATAGGTACTAAACCTAAAGCAAAAGGAGAATCTGTTTGCAAGCGCCCACGCTAGGATCTTGGTGACTCAAGTGAAGAATGCTAAATATCTCAACCATTGTACATATTCATCCATTGCTGCTCATGGTAACATCTTCTCTCTTTGTCTCTCTTGCTCTCTATAAATCACAGAATAGACCACGTTGTTTTAAACTTTTTGTTTACAAAGAAACCGAGGCATAATTTTGAAGATCTATATCTGGTGTTTAAACTCATGCCATTAAATATCCTATATAGTTTTATTTATTTATAATCGTTTGTATTCTACGCACCTTTCTTTGACATTTTTCATGCATAAATATTTGAGATTGTGAATTTGAAAAATGTTTTTCTTCCTTCATTGTCCCAAGGAACCGTATCTCTTTCTTCCAGCAGTAACTTATTTGTCAAATGTCCTCTTTCAAGGAAGTCACCTGTTGGTATTTCTGTCAAGCTAGGACAATGAACACAAGTTTGTGTGAAATGCTTATTCTCTGGTGGAATATTCATTGTTGGTAAAATGGCAACAAATTTGATTGGATCAACTAAATAAATTCATAAGTAATCAATCTATTAAAATATGTAGAAAGTTGCTAACAGTTGGTTTTGTCAACCTGAGTAGTTATGCATTACTTTAGTGAATCTTTTAAAGGATTTGGCTGCAAATATGCTTCACATTATGGATGCCGAAACAGAGGATTCTACAAATGATATGGAGATAAGAAGTCAAGATGATGACACACTGCCTATAACAGTGCCTACAACCGCACAGTCTCATGTCTAACCTGGTTCTCATATTCCGAGAATTCGAGCAAAACTTTTAATCATGAACCAAATATTCAAAAACAAGACCAGGAAAAAGGTGATTACGATGTTGTACTGAATTCTGCAAATGATATTGATAAGAAAATGATATGTCCGCTTATAACAGTGCTTACAACAACACATATTCTTCTCCAACCCGACTCTCAGTTACGAAGAACAGAAGGAAAAATCCCAACTTTGAACCGAATATTCAAAAAGGTAATTATGACGCTACATTCAGTTCTGCAACTCACAAGACTCCCCCACCATCAATCCTTGGTGCTTGCGGTCGGCCCTACATAAGTTTCAGGCGAAGGCCTTTGATAACCAGCTTATTTGAGAGTTCATCAACAGCTTTTTCTGCAGCTTCTCGAGTATCGTAGGTAGCAAAGGCAGAAGCACGTTGGAGAACCATCTTGACATATTCAATTTCATCATGAGAGTACATTCAACTAATTGATTTTCAGCTTACATTCAGTTAATTGATATCAAGGAAGACTAATTGATTTTTAGCTTACATTCAATAGTCAGTACTATTAACTGAAAAGTGCATGTGATAAATATCCAAATCCAAATAACTTTTTGGTAGTTGGACATGGTGCATTTTTTCAATTTTCACCTTAGTGGTAGCACATGCTACATTTGTTACTTTTTTGGCAGCCTAATGTTTATCTCTTTGGCTTACAACAGGGTTCTTGTGTCGGGCTATATTTTAAAAATAGACGAGAGTGGCTCATAGTGGATCATGCATGCTCTGCATATTCATACATATCAGTTCCTTTGTATGATACTCTTGGTAAGTTAAGGCTCAATTTCATGTTGTGTTCCTGTTTTTTTGCATTATCTTTCATAAAACAAGTCCGGATGCTGTAAGGTTCATCGTAAACCATGCAGCTGTGCAAGTTGTCGAGGTTACATAGATTATATAATGTACTCACTTTCTTTCTTTTTTTACGTCAAAATTTTTATATGTGATGCTGCAAATAGTTTTCTAGCCATTTTTCATGGTACTATGTTCAGTATCATACTAGAAAATATTTCCGTTGTTTAGTGTTAATTCATTTTGTCTTTGTGTAGGTACACATAACTCAAGGTTATTATGATGGAAAAGCTGTGATTATAATGTGGGTGACACCACATGAACCAGGTTGAAACCAGTTAAGATATGGAACATCAGAGAAAATGTATGATTTACCGCACACGGGTCGACAAGGAAAAATTGCACGTTTTACAAGTACAAATCTGGTTATCTTCATCAGTGTCTTGTCGATGACCTCGAGGTATTTGTCTATTCGAATTCACATTAATATCTGTATTATCACTTTATCAGTAACAAGCGTCTCTTTTGAACATTTTTGAATTATAGGAAAGTTGATCATCTTTGATGAAATATATTAGTATGGCAAACATATAATTCTTTGTCCACTATAAACACTACATTCAAAGTGGAGCACAAGTTGTGTTGCATGTTGGAGTCTATCGTATGCTGATAGGTATTAGTACGATGATATGGGTGTACGCTGGGATACATACGGCCGTATTGACAGTCGAAAATCATGAGATAGAGTATGAGCCATATATGGCCAGTGATGGAACTTACATTAGTGCCTTTTACAATAATCTCCGATAATAATCAAAACCATAAGATTTCGCGTAACATTTTTTAAATTTTTAACAAGGGTGAAGTTGTTCTGTTCCAACAATATCTTCATAGATACACCACTTCTTATGCTGCCACGGAAAGCACAAATCTTGTTTGGTATGCTGTCAGATGTGCATCCACTCATATAATTGTGCTATCCAGTTATTCTACATTTTGTAATTTACGGTCTCAAACTATAGATTAGTATGTAGATTTAAGTAAGTAACATTCTCTGTTACTTACATTGTTACCTGAGTTCTGCAGTAAAATATACACCACAATATAAGTGGCTTTAAGCAGAATTTTAAAAAAGTGGTCAGAAAGAAAACGCGGCTAATTGTTATTATGCAATCCCCAATATGTAACAGTAACAATGCTCACTACATGGAGGTTGAAAGCATGCGAGCTGCTTTCGAGACCTGGTTTTGGCAATACAAAGTTGACGTGATCTTTGCTGGACAAGTTCACACTTATGAAAGGTCGGTTTGTTTTCTCTGGTATATCTCGGATATATTTATTTAACACAGAACTTTTTATTACAATATTCGACTGTTGTTGTTCTGCTTTATTGTCTTGTAACACTATTAATCAAATGTAATTTCAGTACCGGATCTCGAACATACACTATAACGTGACAGGGGGTGCAAGTTATCCCATCCCAGACAAATCATCTCCAGTTTACATAACAGTTGGAGATGGAGGAAATCAAGTTGTATCAAATTCTCGTATCCTTATTATCTTCGTGGCAGTTATCACCATTTGTATATAAGTTGTTAGTTATGGATATGATATATCTCTAACCTGTCAAACGGGTAAGTCAAATGGGAATCTAAGTGAATAAAACCTCATAGATAATTTTATTCAAAAACCTTAATTTATTATTTAGATAAGATTTTTACTAATCTTTTTGACACATTCAATATTTATAAAAAGCGTGGAACAAAATGTTTTTGGTTTAACTCAATCATTACCCATCTTACCCATTTTCCACCTCTGGTTATTGTCACTTGATCTAATGTTTTTTTTCTTTTCTATTTGTTATTGCCTGCAGCTTGAGTTGATGTAATAGAAGAATTTGAAACTACATGATTCAACGTTCGCGATATTAACAGGTTACAGTAATGGCCTGGAGGTGGATTTGGCGGAGGCATGCTTGGATCATATGGGAAAATGTATGAATGTCCATCCTTATAATAAGCTGCTTGAAGCATTCTTATATCAGAAGTTTGTAGTAATGGTATGGAGTTGGATTTAGGTTTGGTGGAGGCATTCTTAGATCAGATGGCCAAATGTCTTTGAAAGTGTCTTTGAGTCAGATTATGGGTATTAAGGTTTATAATATTAATAAACCAAAAGAGAGTTAGTGCTATAAATGGAGTTCAAAACAAATTTTATATCAGTCATGACATAATCAATTATAATGACCCACAAAAACAATACAAAAAACTTTAATTCAGATGTATTTTTAAATGTTAGTGTCAGCTTCAAAATCATGGTATATGTATTTTTTTAGTCTGTTTGATCTCTGAGGTAAAATTGAGAACCAGAGTAAGCATGTAAGTGAGAACCTCATTAATGTTTGGCTACCTCCATAAAGATATAGGGAATACAATAGAGCACTTAGATCACCTGGCCTTATAAATGGACCGAGAGGGCTTAACAACTGAATTATGCTGCATAAAAACTGAATTTTGTCGGAGGAACTTAATTTTTATAATTTCAGTTCTGATGGTGTTTGCGGCCTAAAAGTTCGTATGAACGTATTCTCTCATATTCTAGAGTACATTCTGAAAGCTTCTGCAACATGGCTTGAAGAAAAGCTTAGTCTCAAGTATAATTGCTGATATATCGTCTCCCTTATTTAAATATAGATACAAATTCTTTAAATATTCTTGCTAGATCTTTTATAATTGGCACACATATTCTTGCTGAATCTTTTATAATTGGCACACATGGGGTATGGTGATAGTGACAACATGCTGTTATGGACGGATCAGATTGTGCCTCAATTATGGGCTACCAGCAGCCGCTTAGAGTCAAGAAAGTTTTCATCAAGGTAGTAGCTTTTCCTTCTCAATTTTGATCAAGTTACTTCTAATATGTTTTCATCATGGCGTGTCCAGTAATGGACTATGTTTGAAATTTTATCAGAGATACGGTCTTATAAAGTCTATTAATAACGAATAGAAGGCAAAATCTGAGACAATGATGGAAGGAATAACAAAAAGTGGTAGAAGGTAGAGGGGCCCCACCACTGTGTATGTTGAGAATCAGTTTCATTGTTGAAAGTATTATTTACTTATGTAATATCTTATTGTAAGTAGGGTGCATTAATTATCATTTTTGATTCAATGTAGCTGGTGGGAGGCATGAAGGTGGTGCGAGAGATCCTTTAGTTGGAACATCCAGTAAAATTTGGTTGGGTCTACGGAAAGGATACAAGGGTCGGGTTGTTGATGCCAATGGAACAACAGTCTGGATTGAATTGGAGTCACAAATGAGGGTTGTTACAGGTAAGTATCTTTTCCCCTACTATGATGCAAAGGGTGATGACCGTGGGTTGAGTAACTGGTCATTTTGGTTTGGAGAACAGTAATTTATGTAGCACTCAAAACCAGTAGGCAGCACAAAACCAGCAGAAAGTCTTAGCTTGCATAATCAACAGTCAAAGTTGAAATACTTAGGAGTGTGGGACCGAACTTATGCCAGCTTGCTACAGTTCAACAAACGACATAAGTATGGGTATCTCGATTCCTTCGTGTAGTTCCTGATAATAGTTCTGAAATAATGAGTCGAGTTGCTTAAACAAACACCATATTAATATCATAGTATCCTTATATACCTGAAGCAGAAAAACTGCTTATTCGAGAAATATTCAGGTAGATTATTTACCCCTCTTTTTACTCAGATATCGGTTGCTAATGATACTCTCGATATTTAATAACAAAAATAGTAGAGATAGTGAATTGTATGAATTTACTATCGATGGGAGCATTGTTTCAGCACCACCAAGTGTGGGTGTTGAAACAAAGATAGTAGAGATAGTTTTTAATAGTATTATATGGATGAATTGTATCAACTCACTATCGACAGGAGCATTGTTTCAGCACCACTAAATGTGGGTGTTGATCTTCATGACTATTTCTGACATTGTCTACTATCGATAAGGCCTTATTATGAAAACAGTTACATTGTCCTCCTAAATATGCTTCTTATACTAAATGGATGAGTTACTCGAGCGTCAAGGCACTGACAAGATCTGTGTGACTACAACATGAACCGCAGATGGAAAAAGACAACTGTATGACCACATGACAACCAAAAAGAGTCACAAATATCTTCAATAAACATTATCAAGGTTTGATTTGATGTTCTCTATGATTACATTACATTTTTTAAGTTGTCTGATGTTTTGGAAGTTACTTTTTTCTTGAGATGATATCTTAGGAAACTACTGCCACAATGAAGATGCTTGAGTTTCGACAGGTCTAAGCCCAAGTTTTAGGAAGTTCCAGAAACTCGAGTTTTGTTTGCTGATGTGGCTGGAGCTGATCAGGCAAAACTGGAGTTGCAGGAAGTGGTGTAGGAGGTCTGTTATCCGAGTAAGCACCTTCACCTGGTATTTCAATCACCTCCATTGATTTATTTCCGAGTAAAAGATAAAAACTCATTCTTACTCCTTTCTATCCTTAATAAAAATGGTGTCTAAGATGCATGAGTAATTTAATCTTCATTGTTGCAGATGTATTGCACTTAACTGAGTAGAGAACTCCAACAGGATTATTGTCTACTTTCCATAACTACTTTATTCAACTTGATATACATTTCTCTTGCATTAAGCTGAACCTAATGCACACAAAATTGTGTGGAACATCGTAGTAAATACGATAAGCTCAGGAAAGAGCGAGAGGACAGGAAAACTGAACGTGGAGCTGAATCCATTGCCCCAATGTGATAGAATGAAAGAAAGGTTGGTGTTTTTTAACCAATTACCTCTTTTTTGCTTAATATATCATTGCCCCAATGTTTTTCACAGATTCATTGACATGTCTCCTCATTACACTATAATATTTACTTATACAGGTTATAAATTTCTTTATCAACTCCAGCTTCAGTTGCTCCTTCCGAGAATTTGTAATTATTCCGCACATACAGATTTGAGTGTAAGGAATATGGACACACTGAATTTTATTACTTAATCCTATTTTTGGCTTATGATCTTATTTTATAATTTTACGGTACGGTGTACAAAAAAGTAGTATTAAACACAAGGGATTGTCGAGTAGCGTTAAGACTAGGAGTAATAGACATTAAAGCTACCACTTATACGTCACCGCACATCACCATTTGTGTATTGCCAAGCCTATTACCAAAGATGACCATTAAGTCCACCTTTGGATTACTGAGCAACTTCGAAACTTACCTTATCGAGCTGGAAGAACATGTCTAAACTCATGGTCTCCACCCACTGTTCAAAACCAGACTACCAAACAACCTTTTCTCACCGTCCATGTATTGTTAGACTGGAAACTAATAAAAAATATTCCAAAATAAAAATACAACAGAAAGCCAAATACTGAAATAGTATTTGCATAACAATATTAACGGTTTAAGATATTAAAGTTTCATGTACGCTATTCTGTTTTGCAGTATTTGACAGATGGTGTCCATCTGGGTGAAAATCTAAGAGATGTACATCTTGACAGCTATAACTCTACAAGTAAGTTTTTCCTTAAAGCTGCTAACTGGCGAGCACGTCTAACATGTAGAACTAGGCTCGGTACCTTGATGCATGTATTTGACTCTTATGTTTTTTTAATTATGGCGAACTCAAATTTACATAGGGTCCCTCCCAATGTTGGTATAAATCCCGCATTTGCATCTTTTCTCGTAGGTAATGCTTCAGAATAACTTCAACCAATCACCCGTTCTCAACCAGCCACAAGCTCGACCCTTAGGTATGCCTCAGAATAACTTCAGCCAATCACAAGTTAGGCCATCAGGTATGAGCCATTAATGTATTTGTCGTAATTAGTAAGCCTATTACAGTTTTGTAGCTTAGTAACCTGATCCAAAGAGTTCCAACTATAATCAATGTTATTGATCCTTATTGGTTAAGTTGCTTTTGCTAAACTCTGATGTATTGGATGGTGTTCGATAGTAGTCTTAATTGAATACAAAAATTGTGAAATTGGTCGCCCGAATTTTGCTTTGAATAAGATCAGATGCGAAGAAATGGTTGGCTGGTGTTGTAACACTACACATTGTGCCCCATTAGCTACTTGTCGCAAAGATTAATTTTGTATGCATCAAAACTTTGAGGACATTGTATTTTATTTATCGTGGATTCTGTTTATTATATTTGCGTCTTCTTCGTTTGATTTAAAAGAGGTTGTGGAGTCCGCGCGTTGTAGTGGCACCAAAAGACTTTGAATTTCATAATATTTATGTGTAGATTTTAGAATGGGAAACTTGTAAAGCTTAATGACGTATATGTAAATATCGAATCAGAAATGAATATGTTTGAGCACCAAATATTTAACTCCCCTTTTTGAGTAACAGATGGGGTGTTTTGGTCTTTGCTCATTTATCTGTTTTACAATAATACAATATGGTTCTGTTCATGTTTGAATTTTTATGATTGTTTGCAGGCCACGTTTGTGGATTTAGTATCATCATTCGATGAGGATGTTGTTGTATATGCTTCACAAAAGGCTTCCATATTTCTGAGCTTATGGTTATCAAAGGTGTTGGTCCTGATACTACACCTGCTTTCGTGACGCTTATGCTCTTGATGCTGCGCCATTTATGACTGATGAGGTACTCATAGTTGTTTTGTGTTTTTGAAGAAGTGGTTAATGTAAGGTGTTGGGGCCGTTCTTTCTAAAAAATTAGATATATGTGTTTTACGATAAACGTATTCGGTGTAGCATAATGGTGAGCTATCTAATAAGTTAAAGAATGCATACATCCAACTATTGATGAGCTATCTAATATAGATTATATAGAATGCATAGACAGCAGATAATGATGGATTACTTTTTCATCAACCCATCAGTCCCTTTTAGATTTGAACTTGCGGATAATAAATGGATAGTTACATAAGGTTGAGTTGGATAGACTATGAATGTTATTGGCTGAGTTACAGAACACATAGTGACACTGAATTGAGCTTAAGGCAGTAGGACAAGTCTTTGGTGAGTTTTTTTATAACGGAAAATGTTAGTGGTTAATAGGTTGACATTAACCAGGTACAATAAAAGTTAACAATTGTCGTCTTTCCTTTTGACAGTTTTGATATTTTCGTTTCTTCTTATCTGTTTAACTAAGCATGGATCCATGTTGTCAAAAAGTTGCAATCCATACTTTTATATGGAGGCAGACTTGCTAATACTTTGACATTTTTCTTACGACATTTACATCTTACTCCTTTTTATTTTCTATCAAAAAAGGTAAATTAAGATCTGCTTAATAAAGCTTACTTCGTTTGCAATCAATGCAAAACATAATTCGAATAAGCAAAGTTAACACCTTGACTAATCTGCTATATCGAAACACACTTACAAATAACTATATATAGAATGCATAATGGTGAGTTATCTAATGGTGTAGCAGATTGACCGGTTAACTTAGTAGTGACATCTGATTACAACACACGGTGTTTGTATATTTACATGCGGGTTAATTGCACACTGTTTGCTATTTGGTTTAAAGTTTTATGTTTCTGACTACTTATTATGTTTTTATATGATCGTGACATGCTCAGTAGTAAGCAACTAAGCAACGCTCTTTGTTTCTGTTTTTATCTCGAAGTCGTCAATGCAACCAAGAGGAGAGAATCTGGAAAGGCCAAGGGGATAGAAGTCGTTTCAGTGATGAGGAAAAAGATAAAGGACATGGATGTTGATGAAATTCAAAGGGTAATATGAACAAATTACAACACTTTATTCTTGCAGCCACGTCTACCATCAATGAGACCCAGCTTGAAATTCATAATTAGTGGCACGCTGATTAGACAAAGTATCCCTGCTTCCCTGCGCTCGGACTACAACACTTTAGCTAAAGAGCCTGTAATGTCTACATCCGATTGAGAAATACATGCCATGTTGAATGTCTTGCAAATGTCATATGAGTGATACTTACTGTAAATTATTTAATAAGAATTATGTGAAGTCAGTACTCTTTATGAATGAGAAATGTGAATTACATATACAAGGCAATATTTGTTATTTTTTCCATTTACAAAATATCCAACAACTTAACTTTTTAGTTTCGTGAAAATGCTTTATAATTCAACCGAACAAAAAGTAAATTTAAATCCAGATCAGTTTTTGAATTAACCCGAATAACTTGAATTACATTATTTTACAATGTATAATTTTTAAATTTTTTAATAATTATATAAATATTTAGAAAAAAATATTATTTTTTATATTTATAATCAAATTTAACCAATTAATTTAAACTTTTTTATTGTTTGTAATAATACCTTCAAATGAAGTTGATATGGTAAACTTAATATATATTCCTTATCTCCTTTTATAAGTGAACTATTAATTTAAGACGTTGAAATATAGTAATATAGACTATAATTTTGAGAGGATGTATAATTATATAAAAATGTATATATTTATATACATTCGGTTTTTTATTCCGATTGCCACATCTATATGTAACTCGAAAATTGAATTTGTAGTTTGGTTCGGTTTTCATAAATTCGGTTCGTTAATTAGTTCGTTTCGATTGTTTTTGGTTCAAATTCAGAATCGGTTTTCGGTTTACTCAGTTTATTTGAATTTTTTGAACACATCTAACCAAAAGGTCATGTTTTTATGCTTAATTCAAATTCAGATTTAATTAAAAAAACATAAATTTAACTTTACTTAAACATAAACTATGACAAAAAACACTAATAAATAAATTAAAAAATAATAAACTAAAAACACACAAACAATAAACCTTACGGAACAACAAAAGAAAAACCGACCCCGCCCGTTGGGCGGGTTACGACGCTAGTATATACATATATATATATATATATACATAAAGATATATATATATATATATATATATATATATATATATATATATATATATATATATATATATATATATATATATATATATATATATATATATATATATATATATATATATATATATATATATATATATATATATATATATATATATATATATATATATATATATATATATATATAGAGATTTGTTAATTTTTAAATTATTTTTCAAAGTTTGTTTAAAGATATATATATATATATATACATAGAGTGGGGTTATTATAAAACAAATCTTATAATAAAACAAATGAGGTGAATTCTCAGCCCTTAGATCAAAATTATTAATTTTGATAAAAAAAAATGGTGTATTTTTGTAAACTAACAAACTTTAGGGGCAATTCTCGAAAGAAAAAAAATATTAAACACGCCTATAACTGATCAAAACACATAGTACACACAATACACGCAGTTAAAAACCGCTCATTAAACACACAGTTAAGGCACTGAAACCGCTCAATAAACACACAGTTAACATAGTGAAAACGATAAAAAACACACACTTCTCACAGTGAATCCGGTCAAAAAACTCGCATTTCACACTCTGAATCATCTTGAATCAAAAAATTAAGCAGGCAATCAAGATGGTTCGAACCTTTATTGGACTATCTCCGCCTTCTCAGTCTGGTAATAGATTTGTTAATTTTTAAATTATTGTTCAAAGTTTGTTTAAAGATACTTTTTATGCTTGAAAATAAATGCTATTTGTTAAAAATGCAGTATAATGCACTAGAATTAGACTTAAGTTCATATGAATGATTAGGTTAGATGTTGTTCAAAATTTGATTAAAAGTGACTTTTTAAGCTTCAAAATCACTGCTATGTGTTAGAAATGCACTATAATGCTTTAGAATTAGACTAAGGTTCATATACATGATTTAGGATAGATGTTGTTCAAAATTTGTTTAAAAGTGACTTTTTAAGCTTCAAAATCACTGCTATGTGTTTAAAATGCACTATAATGCTTTAGAATTAGACTAAGGTTCATATGAATGATTTAGGTTAGATGTTATACTAAAATTTGTTTAAAAGTGGCTTTTAATGCTTCAAAATCATTGCTATGTGCTAAAAAATAACTATAATTCTCTAGAATTAGAATTAGGTTCATATGAATGATTTATGTTAAATGTTATTCAAAATTTGTTTAAATGTAAGTTTATATGATTGAAAATCAGAATGATGTGTTAAAATTTGTATTCTAATGATCTAAAATCCGAGTTAGGTTCATATGAATGTTTTCTGTTAGCTGTTGTTTAAAGTTTGATTAAATGTGAGATATCATGCTTGAAAAACACTATAATGTGTTAAAATTTGAACTCTAATGCTCTAAAATGCTAGTTAGATTCATTTGAATGATTTTAGTTAGCCGTTGTCTAAAGTATGATTAAATGTGAGATTTCATACTTGAAAATCACTGTGATGTGTTAAAATTTGCACTCTAATGCTCTAAAATCCAAGTTATGTTGATATGGATGATTTATGTTAACTGTTTTTTATAGTTTCATTAAATGTGAGTTTATATGTTTGAAAATCAGAGTGATGTGTTAAAATTTGTACTCTAATGCTCTAAAATCCAAGTTATGTTGATATGAATGATTTAGGTTAGCTGTTGTCTAAAGTATGATTAAATGGGAGTTTTCATGTTTGAAAATCAATGCGATGTGTTAAAATTTGTATTCTAATGTTCTAAAATCCGAGTAAGGTTCATATGAATGTTTTCTATTAGCTGTTGTTTAAAGTTTGATTAAATGTGATATATCATGCTTGAAAAACACTATAATGTGTTAAAATTTGAACTCTAATGCTCTAAAATGCTATTTAGATTCATATGTATGATTTTAGTTAGCCGTTGTCTAAAGTATGATTAAATCTGAGATTTCATACTTGAAAATCACTGTGATGTGTTAAAATTTGCACTCTAATGCTCTAATATCCAAGTTATGTTGATATGAATGATTTATGTTAACTGTTTTTTATAGTTTCATTAAATGTGAGTTTATATGTTTTAAAATTAGAGTGATGTGTTAAAATTTATACTCTAATGCTCTAAAATCCAACTTATGTTGATATGAATGATTTAGGTTATCTGTTGTCTAAAGTATGATTAAATGGGAGTTTTCATGCCTGAAAAACAATGCGATGTGTTAAAATTTGGACTCTAATGCTCTAAAATCTGAGTTAAGTATATATGAATGATTTAGTTTTAATGTTGTTCAACATTTGATTAAATGTAAGTTTATATGATTGAAAATCAGTATGATGTGTTAAAATTTGTATTCTAATGTTCTAAAATCCGAGTTAGGTTCTTATGAATGTTTCCTGTTAGATGTTGTTTAAAGTTAGCTTAAATGTGAGATATCATGCTTGAAAAACACTATAATGTGTTAAAATTTGAACTCTAATGCTCTAAAATACGAGTTAGATTCATATGAATGACTTTAGTTAGCCGTTGTCTAAAGTATGATTAAATGTGAGATTTCATACTTGAAAATCGCTATGATGTGTTAAAATTTGTACTCTAATGCTCTAGTATCCAAGTTATGTTCATATGTATGATATTAGTTAGCCGTTGTCAAAAGTATGATTAAATGTGAGATTTCATACTTGAAAAAACACTATAATGTGTTAAAATTTGTATTCTAATGCTATAGAATCCAAGTTAGGTTCATATGAATGATTTAGGTTGGCTGTTGTCTAAAGTATGATTAAATGTGAGTTTATACGTTTGAAAATGAGAGTGATGTGTTAAAATTTGTATTCTAATGCTCTTGATATCGTGTTAGGTTCAAATGAAAGATTTATATAGACTGTCTGTAAATGAATAGAGTGTGTGATCTTTTCAGGTATATCTCCGTCAGTTAAAAAGACCAATGAGAAAAAAAAAACCAACGGAAAACAGTGATTCGGATTTTGAAGAAAATACTTTCGATAAATATAAGATAGAAAAAAAGGAAGATAAGGGGAAAAGGCTTGCAGTAAGAAAAGATTCTGATGTATATTTTCAGTCAAAAAAGAAGGCAAAAACAAAAGATAATATGATCGTTTGTTATCCACAAGCAATTCAACAAAAGAAGCCAAAAAGGCTTATCAGGAAACAATAAAATACAGAATGTCACAAAGAAATCTCCAAAAGGTCCTAAACAACTTAAGCCCTCAACAAGACAAGCGTGTTCAAGAAATGGGATTTGGTGATTTTCCTAAAAACTTCAACATATATTATATCCCATCAACCTTAGGTCTGTTTTTAGCTACCAATTTTGATTCAGAAACACGCACTCTAGGAATGGGAGATGGTAGGAAGATAAAGTTTACCAAACAACTTGTGCATGATATGCTTGGGATACCAATGGGTGATATCCCTGTTGAAACTCTAAAAGAAAAAAATCTATTAGAGCCTACGACTCAGAGATGGAGAAGAAAGGTGAAGCATATTGTCGGTAATGATAAAAAAATCGGAGTATCAAAATTGGAATCATTTTTGTCTGAATACGAAAAAGCCAATTGGGTATTTGATGTTGGTTTCCTATCACTGTTCTTCTCAATAATCGGAGAAGGTAACAAAGATGGAACGATAAATGAGAGGCTTATTCCATTTATTGGGAATAACACTGATAGGATTGAAAAAATGGATTGGTGCTCATATGTATTAGAATGTTTGGTGAGGGAATGCACCCGTTTTGATTCAAGTAGCACCTTCAGTGGACCATTGGTTTTACTCACAGTAAGTACTAATTTAAACTTAAATGCTGTAAATTTTAGTCTTAACTGCTGTAAATTTTTTACTTAAAATGCTGTAAAAATTTACTTTTTAGTTTATTAAATTTTACATAAATTTTCAACAGCTAACTACTAAAAAATATTTTTTGGTGCAGCTTGTGTATTGCAATTCAACTGTGTGTAAAAAGGTAAAGGTCGAAAAAACAGTCCCTGCGTTCAAAGCATGGAATCATCAATTGATAAAAGCTAGAGAATCTCTTGAACTTAAGAAAGGAGGTTTTGGACGTTTAGAAATCGTTGATGGTTTAGAATGGATTGAGCCAAAGAAGAAAGATACCAAAAAAAAGAAATTAGTGAATTTATCAGGTATACATAAAATATAAAATAAATATATTCTTGAAATTTTGTTATTATATAATAATTTATTTTGTTGATGTTGTAGAAGATGAAGAAGAGTTTTCAGAAGAAGAACTTGAAGAAGCTAAAGATTTTTCATCTAAAACTTTTAAGGTAATAGTTTTGAATGAAATATATGTATCGTAAGATGATTTGGTTAAAAAATTAACTAAAATTCAGTAAATTTTCCGGTCTTAAGGCTCACACAATCAAAAAATATTTGATGCATGTGGCTCACTAGGAACAAGCTCGAAAACCTAGTGGGAGCCTTTTGATTCCCCATATTGGGAAGACTCCTTCTTTGTAATGAGGATTGAGAACTCGGTTGTTTGAAAATGATAGTTATGATGTTATTTTTTAAAAGTTATGAAAGTGATTTGGCAAAAAAACAATTTAATGCATTAAACTTGTAGAATAACCTCACCCAGTTTATTTTATTATAAGATTTCTTGTAGAATAACCTCACCCTATATATATATATATATATATATATATATATATATATATATATATATATATATATATATATATATATATAAATGGGGTAAAATAAAAAAGATTTTATAATAAAATAGGTGAGGTGGAACCACAAGCTGCCATGTGTCCCCCTTTTTTTTAAAAAAATGGTATCTTTTTGTAATTTATAAAACTTTAGGGGTCGTTTTCAACAATTTTCTTAAAACTGTATAATCTGGGTATTTCACACACACATCATTCCTCTTTTTGGATCGACTGTTTCATATCCACCGTAACCAACCACCATCTTGTCCACCATTTTCTCCGCCATCTTCTCCATCGTGAACCACCACCTTCCCCGCCTGGTCCATCGTCTTCCCCACCTTCGCCACCACTAACCACCACCTTCCCCGGCTTGTTCATTCAAAGATTCAACGGTTTGATTTGATAACCCCATTTCTTTATGTTGATTTACTTTATGTTGATTAGAATATTTAAATTTTATTAGATAATATGTTTTTGTTTATTGTCAGTGTATTTAGGTTGTTTGAAATCTTCATTCAACATGTTTTTGAAAAAACTAGATGATAAAGCATGTATGTTTGCACATTATATGTTTGATAAAATGCCTATAACCGTAATGCAATAGGATTGTACTGTGATGTGTTAGGAAACTACTATAGATTTAGGTTGATGAAAAAGATGCATGGTAGGTTTTGATAGGATTGGTAATAGTAGGCAGAATAGTTTAAGTATGTTTCATTGTTTTCTTAATAAATCACACTTTATAATATCTATAATGCAATATATTATAAGACTACAATGCAATAGAATATTAAATAACGGTAATGTAGTAGAAAATAATTTTTACGAAGTAACTAGTAACTCCAATGTAGTAGAATATAATATTGTAATGCAGTAGAATAAAAGTTAAGTAAATATATCAAGGATATCACCGTGTTTATTACTCTTTAAATAGTAAAAAAAATGAATTGCAATGCAGTAGGATAACGAACTATAATGTTATAGGATAATGAATTGTAGTGCATCACAATTTTATATATAGTGTATTATTGTAATACAGTAGGCTTTGTAATGTCATGCCTAATAATCTATGCATTACAGTTTCTTACTGTAATGCAGTAGCCTGTGCATTACACTTTATTTAGTATTTCACTTGATTTGTTTATCTACTTATCCAAAGTTGATTGGTTTCGAAGTAGGGCCACCATAGTTGATTGGTTTCATGTGGTTTGGTATTCACATTGTCTTCCAAGACACTCTATCACTATGTGGCTTGTAATGAAGCATAAATTGAAGACTCAAGATCGACTTAAGCAATGGGACGTTGGACCTACTGTTGACATTTCCATAATTAGGTGCCCGTTGTGTAAGTTGGTTCAGGATTCTCATGAGCACTTATTTTTTTGAATGTTCTTATTCCTCTCAGGTTTGGTCGTTGCTTCGATGTTTCTTATTCGTTCAATTATTATCGACAGTGAGATCTAGTTTTTTTTATTTCTTTTTAATCGTATGTGTTGTGATTCGAAGGGATAACATGCTCTTTGTATATGTTTGTTACGGGAAGAGTTTTTGATTGGAGAGAGATAACTAATCTCAACCTACATCTGCCCTTGAACTCTGCACTTTTTTAATAGGTACTAAACCTAAAGCAAAAGGAGAATCTGTTTGCAAGCGCCCACGCTAGGATCTTGGTGACTCAAGTGAAGAATGTTGAAGATCTCAACCATTGTACATATTCATCCATTGCTGCTCATGGTAACATCTTTTCTCTTTGTCTCTCTTGCTCTCTATAAATCACAGAATAGACCACGTTGTTTTAAACTTTTTGTTTACAAAGAAACTGAGGCATAATTTTGAAGATCTATATCTGGTGTTTAAACTCATGCCATTAAATATCCTATATAGTTTTATTTATTTATAATCGTTTGTATTCTGCGCACCTTTCTTTGACATTTTTCATGCATAAATATTTGAGATTGTGAATTTGAAAAATGTTTTTCTTCCTTCATTGTCCTAAGAAACCGTATCTCTTTCTTCCAGCAGTAACTTATTTGTCAAATGCCCTCTTTCAAGGAAGTCACCTGTTGGTATTTCTGTCAAGCTAGGACAATGAACATAAGTTTGTGTGAAATGCTTATTCTCTGGTGGAATATTCATTGTTGGTAAAATGGCAACAAATGTGATTGGATCAACTAAATAAATTCATAAGTAATCAATCTATTAAAATATGTAGAAAGTTGCTAACAGTTGGTTTTGTCAAGCTGAGTAGTTATGTGATACAAGATATTTTGTTATGGGGTTCAGATTAATTCTCGGAATCCTCTCGAATTGATCACAGCTCAAAGTGGAATGATTGTTCTTGGTGACAAATAGGGGGTTTGGTTTTCTATTCTACTAAAAAGGTAAATGAATGAAGTAAATAAAGATTTAAACCAAAAACAGTTAATGAAATAAAACTTGAATTAAAGTTAAACAATTAAACGATAAAGCAGTAAAATAACCTCACTGAAAACTTGCTTGATTCGGAATAATGTTGTTGATGTGGAATAACTGAAGAAATGCTCTATCCGGAATATAAGTTTATGCGGAATAATAGATCCATTCGGAATAAAGGTTCTACTCGGAATAATTAAGCTATCCAGAATGAAAGGCTATTTGGAATGAATGGCTACTCGGAATAAATGGCTATCCGGAATAATGGTTCTATCCGGAATAAATTGCCATCCGGAATAATGTGCTACTCGGAATAAATTTGCTACTCGGAATAAGGTGCTATCTGGAATAAATGGCTACTCGGAATAATGTGCTACTCGGAATAAGGTGCTATCCGGAATAAACTTGCTACTCGGAATAAATGTGCTATCCGGAATAAATGGGGGATGAAGAACAGTAAACAGACAGGAAACAGGGAAACACGGTTTTATCAAAAATCGACCAAGTTTTTAACCGAATCTTAAACAAAACTAATCACAAATCATCTACTAACCATAAACAACATATCAAATCATTAAAAACACAAAACCCACTTACTTTTGAAGATCAAAATCAACTAAATAAGAACTTTAAAACTTTGAGTCAAAGAAGAAGATGAACAAGATGAAATGGAAAGATTATGTTGATGATTAAGGTTTAAACAATCAAAGGGAAAGATTAAGAACTTACAAGATTAAAGATTAAATCAAGAAAAATGAAATCACCAAACACCATAATGGTGTTGGTGATACCTACGAACAAGAAGGGAAAACTGGGAAAAAACAAAAACAAAAACTTGCCAAAAAGTGTGAAGGGGAATTCTTTATATAGTCCTAGTGGTTGGTTGGTGAGTGGGCTTTCTTCTTTCTTTTCGTCTTCTCGTCTTTTCAGTAAAGTTGACGTTTTCGATTCTGATTCGGGATTTGTCGACGATTAAATTCAACTCGTCTTTTAATTTCTTCGTTTAATAGACTTGAGTTCTTTCGACATGTGTAAATCTTCCATCGTTGGTCCTTTTCTTCGATAAATCTTCAAATAGGCCCATTGACTTCAAATCTTTTGCATCTCTTGGACAATAGACTTCGTCTTGAGTCTTTTTATTCGATAAAACCCGTGCAATCCCATGTTTTCTTCAATATTCATCCGGTTGACTCTAAAAACACAATAAACACAAAAACCACGCATAATTCTAAACAAATGATATTTAATACGTGTTTTGGTCTTGTTTTAGTAAGAAATAAGTGGTAAAAGGATGGGTGTTTTCACACCTATCAAATCCCCTACACTTAACCATTGCCATGCCCTCATGCAATGCTTAGTGATAAAGCAAATTTACACTTTTCTTATAATCAATCCAACCTTGGCCTTATTAACATACTAAACAAAAATTAAAGTACTAAGAGAAATTAAAACTTTAAAAGAAACAAAAGGATAGAAAACCATTTTCACTTGAAAATAGCTACATGGAAATAACTTGCAAAGAGATCAAGAACTTACATTAGGGCTTTGGTGCTGCGAAGATTTATCACCCTCAAGTTTCATGTTCCCCAAACTAAGCTTAAAAACGAGATCATTGTTATTATAAGTTAGCAAATCAAACACTTACACACATGGCTTAATTATATGCTTAAACTCCCTTATTCCTAGGTGTATCTCTTATATTTTATTTTTGTGTTAGAATGATCATGAAGATGCATTTTTGGACTTATTTCGATAGTTTATTTAGGCTGAAAGCAAAGTAGGACGATTTGATCAATATTTAGCTAAAGGACAAAATATCTTAAAACTGCTTCTCGGGATATCAAAAAATTCATATCTTGGCATAACTCGCTTCACGATCTGAGACCTTTCTCGCGCCGATATTTGGCATGTACTTCATACTTCATATCTTCGAGAGACGTTCTTGAGATAATGGTCTTCTCATCGTTAATAGAGTTTCTTCACTTGGAGACTTTTGAGGGGTACTCCAACTTTGTTGACCACGACTTCATGATTATTACTTCAATCGCTAATTGGGATTTTGAGATACAACGATCCGCCTCCTTTTCGGACTTGGATCTATTTATCCTCATACCTTGTTAGGGTCTTTTCGGATAGACTTCTCCATGATCTTTATGGGAGTTGATTGCTTTTCGTCGTGAGTCTTGATCCTTCATATTGATTCTGGGAATAATGCTTTTCACTTCACCTTGGATCTTTAGCAATAAGATTGAATCCTCATGCCTTGTTAGGGCCTTTTCGGACTCGCCAATCTTCGTGCCCCGCTTCATAAGTTATGCCTTGGCTATGAACTCTTATCATTACCGAGCAGCTTTTAAACGATCTTGGGCTAGAAGCTAAGTAACTTTTCAAATCGTACGACCTTACTTATTGCAGATAAATTATTAGAAAGTGATGGGAGAATAGGCAAATAATTACACTAAGTGTGCTTGTGCAAGAATATCGACTTATAATTGACTCTATCATTTCTCGTTCTCCACAATTTAAAATCTCAAGTAATGAGACTCGTGGATGCTTAGCCTAATAAACCAATTAAGGTCTACATGGTTAAGGATACTAGCTAGAATAAACTTGGATAAGTCTATTCGGGTTGAGTCAAAATAATCGTAACGGGCCTAATATGTCAAAGATTTCAAAACTAGCTACACCACTTTATTAATATTTTTGACTTTATTGCGGGATATATACATATGAAAGCAACGATAAAAATTTAAAAATTACGACTAAATGGCCAAAGTTAATTAAAAATTTGAAAAATGCTGAAAAAGATGATTTTCCGGTTAAATAAAGGCATTTTCATGGAAAAGTCCACTTAAAACTTCGATAGAAGTCCCCCCTACACTTAAGATAAACATTGTCCTCAATGTTTAAGCATGTGGGAAAAGTCTCCCCCTACACTTATGACATTGTGCACGTTGGTTAAATCAAGTTAAGGAAGAGACGACTAAAGTGATCAATTTCAAATGTGAGTATAAGAAAATTGAATCACGATAGTTGAGAGATAGAACCGGATTTCGGATGACACGGGAGCACGGTTCTTCAAAGGTTCCAAGAGTGCATTCATCCCTGTAATCACATCACCACACAAACACAAAGAACCTAAAGAGGCCCCCCTACACTTAGGTGGTTAAAACAGAAAAGGATAGATACTCGGGCTGCCTCCCGAGGAGCGCTTGTTTTTGATAACCGAGTCACGAGCCTGACTCGACCCAAAATTAGTTCATGGGAAACGTGGTGAGGGATGGAATCATCTCATGAGAGATGTCCTCACCAAAGTACAACTTCACTCGTTGGCCATTCACCTTAAAATTAGGTCCATTAGGTTGAGCGAGCTCGAGAGTACCATATGGAAAAATTTAGGCAATGGTGAATGGGCCGGACCAACGAGATTTCAGCTTGCCCGAAAAGATTTTCAACCGAGAGTTAAAGAGTAAAACTTTGTCTCCAACTTGGAATTCTCGGTTCTTAATCTTAGAGTCGTGAATGAGCTTAGTCTTTTCCTTATAGATCAAAGAATTTTCATAAGCCTCATTACGGAGTTCATTGAGCTCATTGAGTTGGATCTTGCGTAGGTCACCGGCTTTGTTGATATCAAAATTAGCCCATTTCAAGGCCCAGTAAGCCTTGTGCTCCAACTCAATGGGGAGGTGGCATGCTTTCCCGTACACGAGATGATATGGTGTACAACCAATCGGAGTCTTGTATGCGGTACGAAAAGCCCACAAAGCATCATCAAGTTTATCAGCCCATGAGGCACGATGCTCTCCCACGGTTCTTTCAAGAATTCTCTTTAATCCTCGGTTAGAGATTTCAGCCTGGCCATTAGTTTGTGGGTGGTAGGCGGTGGAAAGACGATGATTTACACCATACTTAGCCATGACTCTTGCAAATTGGTCATTGCAAAAATGAGTCCCGCGATCACTAATAATGGCACGAGGCACACCGAATCTAGCGAACAACAATTTCAAAAAGTTACAAACCACCCTTGCGTCATTAGTGGGTAAAGCTTTGGCTTCAACCCATTTAGAAACGTAGTCAACGGCTACAAGGATGTATTTGTTTCCTTTAGATGAAGGGAAAGGCCCTATAAAGTCGATACCCCAAACATCAAAGATTTCACATTATTGAATGAAATTCTGAGGCATCTCGTCTTTATGTGTGATCTTGCCTTGTTTTTGGCAAGCATCACAATGTTTAACCATCTCGTGAGCATCACGATAAATGGTGGGCCATTAAAAACCCGAGTCAAACACTTTTTTGGCGGTGTAGTTGGGACCAAAGTGACCACCAGTGGGGTCCTTTGTGGCAAGCGTCAAGGATTTCTAAAGTTGCCGGTCCATCAACACATCGGCGAATAATCTAATCAGCACATTGTTTGAATAGATACGGGTCATCCCAAAAGTAAGTCTTAATGTCTTTGAAGAACTTCTTCTTTTGTTGGGATGTTAGCTCGTCAACGAGAATTCCACCCGCCAAGTAGTTTGCAATGTCCACAAACCACGGGGTTTCATCAGAAGTCGAGTTGATAGACATTAAGGTCTCCAGGGGAAAAGAGTCATTGATCTCTTTGTTCGGATGATCCCCTTGGTAAGGATCCTCGAGTCTACTGAGATGATCCGCGGCGAGGTTTTCAGCTCCTTTCTTATCGCGAATTTTGATTTTAAATTCTTGGAGTAGCAAAACCCAGCAAAGAAGTCTTGGTTTGGAATCTTGCTTAGTCAACAAGTACTTCAACGCGGAATGATCGGTATACACGATGGTGGTAGAAAGGACAAGATAGGGGTGGAACTTTTCAAAGGCATAGACAACAGCTAAAAGCTCTTTTTCGGTTGTCGTGTATTGCAATTGAGCCCCCGTCATTGTCTTGCTAGCGTAATGGATCGGTTGGAAGTGTTTGTTCACTCTTTGGCCCAAAACCGCTCCAATAGCAAAGTCGCTAGCATCGTACATCAACTCAAAGGGAAGCTCCCAATTAGGGGTAACCAAGACCGGTGCCTTAGTTAGCTTATCCTTAAGAAGGTTGAAGGCTTCAATACACTCATTGGAAAAGATAAAAGGAGTATCTTTTTCCAAGAGGTGGGTCATCGGGCGAGCGATTTTAGAAAAATCTTTGATGAATCGACGGTAGAAGCCCGCATGACCAAGGAAACTTCTCACACCCTTCACGGTTGAAGGTGGAGGCAACTTAGCGATAACATCGACTTTAGCACGGCCCACTTCAAGACCGGCTTTGGAGATTTTGTGTCCTAGCACGATGCCCTCTTTTACCATGAAATGGCATTTTTCCCAATTAAGAACAAGGCGAGTGTCTTCACACCGCTTAAGCATACGTTCTAAATTGGCAAGGCAAGCAGAGAAAGAATCGCCATAAACCGAGAAATCATCCATGAATACTTCCATAGTTTCTTCAACCATGTCATGGAAGATACCAATCATACACCTTTGGAACGTCCCAAGAGCATTACATAAACCAAAAGGCATGCGTTTGTAAGCAAATGTTCCGTAGGGACAAGTGAATGTGGTCTTTTCTTGGTCCTTGGGATCGATGGGAATTTGAAAATACCTGGAGAAACCGTCTAAGAAGCAGTAATAGTCATTACCCGCTAGACGCTCGAGCATTTGATCCATGAAAGGAAGAGGAAAGTGATCTTTTCTCGTGGCATCATTGAGTTTGCGATAGTCGATACAAACTCTCCACCCAGTAACGAGATGAGTGGGAATCAACTCGTTGTGTTCATTGGGAACAACGGTTATTCCGCCCTTCTTGGGCACACAATGGACGGGACTTACCCATGGCGAATCCGAAATAGGGTAAATCAAGCCGACATCAAGAAGTTTTATAACCTCTTGTTTGATGACGTCGTGAATGCGAGGATTAACCCTTCTTTGGCTCTGGATTGCGGGTTTAAAGTCATCTTCCATGAGAATCTTGTGAGTACAAAAGTTTGGATCAATTCCGCGGATATCGAAAATTTTCCAAGCAATTGTCTTCTTATGCTCTTTAAGCACGGCGATGAGGCGAGATTTCTCTTCTTCGTTCAAGTCCTTAGCAATGATGACGGGCGACTTCTTCTTATCTTCAAGGAACACGTACTCGAGATGGGGCGGCAACTCCTTAAGTTCTAAATCCGGAGGATTTTCGACGGGAGGCGTATTCAAAGTTGGTGCATCGATAGCAATATCCTTGGGAGATGGTGGAGAAATATTGTCTTCTTTAAGAAGGTTCTTAATGAGGCGAAGATCTTCATCCCAATCGGTGGGAGAATCGTCATGTTCTAAGTTCACATCTCCCATGGTGGCTTCCAAATCTGTCCAAAGGAAATCACTTTCTCCAAATAGAGATAGTGATGAATCAATAGAGGAGACGGTCTCAACATTGGGAGGAGAGGTAGGAATACTTTTACAAGCATCAATAAAGTGTTCTTCACAAGCCTCATCAAGAACGTCAATACAATTAACACTCTCGTATGAATAAGGCTGTTTAGAAAGCTTTCCCATGTTGAACACGATTTTATCGTCACCCACTCTCATGATAAGCTCACCCGCTTTAACATCGATGAGAGTGCGACCGGTCCTCAAGAATGGACGACCAACGATCAATGGAACACGAGGGTCCATATCGTAGTCGACGACAACGAAATCGGCAGGAAAAGTGAATTTGTCGACTCCTACAAAGACGTCTTCGGCTATCCCCACTGGATAAGCAACCGTACGGTTAGCTAATTACAAAGTCATTTTGGTGGGGACTAGCTCAGGGAGAGATAATTGCTTCCAAACGCTTAGAGGCATTAAATTAATACTGGTACCTAGATCGGCTAGAGCCATGCAATTCTCTACTCCCGGGAAGTTGCAAGGAATTAAGAAGCGGCCCAGATCATCAAGCTTGGTTGACAATTTCCTTAAGAGCACTGCAGAGCAATTCTCATTAAGTTGGGTGTTAGCAATATCAAGAAGCTTCTCCTTGTCACTAATAAGATCTTTGAACATTTTCGCATATTCGTGCATGTGAGCGAGAGCCTCAGCGAAGGAGATGTTAAAATTCAATTGTTTAAACATTTTGAGAAAGTTCGAAACCTGAATATCGTCCTTGCTTTTGAGCTTCTCTTTCCTCAACCTTGATGGATAAGGTATCTCGGAAGAAGAGGAAGTCTTTGGGAGAATAGGATCACTCACATCCTTGGGTAGAGGAGGGGTATAAGTAAGAGGTGGAGAAATTGGGGAAGTAAAAGATTGAGGAATAGGAGCATGTGACTCGTTTTCCTTAGTCACAATCACTGGTGGAGGTATAGGAAGCTCGGGTTCCTTGGTACCTTTGCCACTGCGAGTGGTGATTGCTTTCATCTCCCCTCTTGGATTCGCAACAGTGTTACTCGGAAGAGTACCCGAAGAAGAGGGTTGATTACCTTGGAAGAAACTAGCCATCATGTTCCTTAAGTCATTCGTTTGACTTGCCAAAGTGTTTCTCATATCAGCTCGCAGATCGTTCCCTTGTTTCACCATGTCTGCTTTCAAGTTGAGCACTTCCCGCTGGAGATTTTCCACAATCACCTCATTGGTCCTCATGTAGGTTTCAACATCTTGGTGCAATGCGGTGGGTTGGTTGGGAGGAGGAGCATGGTAGGCGGGTGGTTGATAAGCAGGTTGTTGGTAAACTTGGTTGTTTCTTTGAGGTGGATATGGTTGTTTGTGAGGTGGTTGGTATGGTGCACGAGGTTGTTGTTGTTGTTGAGGAGGGCGATTGAGGTTTTGTTGTTGGTTTGGGTTGTTAGGAGGAAAACCGGGCGGGGTAAAGAAAGTTGTTTGAGCGATAGCTAAGCAAGTTTCGGTCTCCTTGAGGACGAGCTTGATAAACGGCCAGAGGATAGGTACCGTATACTGCATTCACATTCTCAGAAGGGTAGTCTTGGGTGTTAGTACAACTGGTGTAAGAGTGAGGACCACCGCATATTTCACATGGTTGGCTGACAGCATTGACTTGAGCGTTTTTAGCGTTGATGCTGTTGGTGTTGCTAGCGGTTTGGGCGGCAAGCGATTCAAGAAGCGTAGTAATTTTGTCAAGTCGCTTGTCTTTGTGACTAGTACTAGCACTAGCGGCATTGGTCCAAACACTCTTGGTTTGCACACGAGACTTATTTTCAATAATATCCCAAGCGGCATTGGAAGTTTTAACCAAAATATTACCCCCCGAGGCACTGTTTAGTGAATCTTGGTCATTCATGCTTAAACCATTATAAAAAGTATTAATTTGGTGCACTTTGGTAAAACCATGTTGTGGGCACTTTCTTAAAAGATCTTTAAAACGGTCATAAGATTCACTAAAATATTCATCGTACTTTTGTTCAAAATTAATGATTTCATTCCGCAAAGCGGTAGTACGAGAGGGTGGGAAAAAGTAATTGATAAATTTGGTCTCCAAATCCGTCCATGTCAGAATACTTTGTGGCGGTTCCTTTGCAAGCCAATGCCGGGCTTGTCCCTCTAAAGAAAAGGGAAAAAGTTGTAAACGGATTACCTCTTGTGGAACACCATTGAATTTGACCGTATTCGTGAGTTGCAAGAACCGTTTGATGTGGTCATGAGGATCATCAATGGTACGCCCCAAGAATGGTTGAGCAGAGACCATCTGGATAAAGCCGGATTTGAGCTCAAAGTTGTTGGCTGCAATCGTGGGTATGACAATTGGATCATTGTTGCCGTCTACATGTGCTTGCAAAAGTTCAATCATCAGGTGATTGTCCGGTAGAGGTTGTTGTCGTTATTATTGTTGTTGAGAGGTGGATTGTTATTGTTGTTATTGTTTTGAGGTGGGTTATTGTTGTTGTTGTGTACACCGGCCATGTCTAAGTCTTCGAGAGGCTCGGGCTCTTGGACGTTGATCGTGTACGCATGCACCTGCAAAAGAACTAACAAAGCAAACAAGAAATATTTTTGGTTTTTATGGTTTTTTAATTTTTTGTATTTTTGAAAATTTTATATTTTTTAGGATTTTTGAAATTTTTTATGAAAAAGTAACGTTCACGGCGAACGGATCCCAAAATCCAAGTTCTCACAAAAAACTGTTAATCTTAACGAGAAGAGTCGGCAGCGGCGCCATTTGATACAAGATATTTTGTTATGGGGTTCAGATTAATTCTCAGAATCCTCTCGAATTGATCACAGCTCAAAGTGGAATGATTGTTCTTGGTGAAAAATCGGGGGTTTGGTTTTCTATTCTACTAAAAAGGTAAATGAATGAAGTAAATAAAGATTTAAACCAAAAACAGTTAATGAAATAAAACTTGAATTAAAATTAAACAATTAAACAATAAAGCAGTAAAATAACCTCACTGAAAACTTGCTTGATTCGGAATAATGTTGTTGATGTGGAATAACTGAAGAAATGCTCTATCCGGAATATAAGTTTATGCGGACTAATAGATCCATTCGGAATAAAGGTTCTACTCGGAATAATTAAGCTATCCGGAATGAAAGGCTATTTGGAATGAATGGCTACTCGGAATAAATGGCTATCCGGAATAATGGTTCTATCCGGAATAAATTGCCATCCGGAATAATGTGCTACTCGGAATAAATTTGCTACTCGGAATAAGGTGCTATCCGAAATGAATGGCTACTCGGAATAATGTGCTACTCGGAATAAGGTGCTATCCGGAATAAATTTGCTACTCGGAATAAATGTGCTATCCGGAATAAATGGGGGATGAAGAACAGTAAACAGACAGGAAACAGGGAAACATGATTTTATCAAAAATCGACCAAGTTTTTAACCGAATCTTAAACAAAACTCATCACAAATCATCTACTAACCATAAACAACATATCAAATCATTAAAAACACAAAACCCACTTACTTTTGAAGATCAAAATCAACTAAATAAGAACTTTAAAACTTTGAATCAAAGAACAAGATGAACAAGATGAAATGGAAAGATTATGTTGATGATTAAGGTTTAATCAATCAAAGGGAAAGATTAAGAACTTACAAGATTAAAGATTAAATCAAGAAAAATGAAATCACCAAACACCCTAATGGTGTTGGTGATACCTACGAACAAGAAGGGAAAACTGGGAAAAAACAAAAACTGGCCAAAAAGTATGAAGGGGAATTCTTTATATAGTCCTAGTGGTTGGTTGGTGAGTGGGCTTTCTTCTTTCTTTTCGTCTTCTCGTCTTTTCAGTAAAGTTGACGTTTTTGATTCTGATTCGGGATTTGTCGATGATTAAATTCAACTCGGCTTTTAATTTCTTCGTTTAATAGACTTGAGTTCTTTCGACATGTGTAAATCTTCCATCTTTGGTCCTTTTCTTCGATAAATCTTCAAATAGGCCCATTGACTTCAAATCTTTTGCATCTCTTGGACAATAGACTTCGTCTTGAGTCTTTTTCTTCGATAAAACCCGTGCAATCCCATGTTTTCTTCAATATTCATCCGGTTGACTCTGAAAACACAATAAACACAAAAACCACGCATAATTCCAAACAAATGATATTTAATACGTGTTTTGGTCTTGTTTTAGTAAGAAATAAGTGGTAAAAGGATGGGTGTTTTCACACCTATCATTATGCATTACTTTAGTGAATCTTTTAAAGGATTTGGCTGCAAATATGCTTCATATTATGAATGCCGAAACAGAGGATTCTACAAATGATATGGAGATAAGAAGTCAAGATGATGACACACTGCCTATAACAGTGCCTACAACCGCACAGTCTCATGTCTAACCTGGTTCTCAAATTCCGAGAATTCGAGCAAAACTTTTAATCATGAACCAAATATTCAAAAACAAGACCAGGAAAAAGGTGATTACGATGTTGTACTGAATTCTGCAAATGATATTGATAAGAAAATGATATGTTCGCTTACAATAGTGCTTACAACAACACACATTCTTCTCCAACCCGACTCTCAGTTACGAAGAACAGAAGGAAAAATCCCAGCTTTGAACCGAATATTCAGAAAGGTAATTATGACGCTACATTCAGTTCTGCAACTCACAAGACTCCCCCACCATCAATCCTTGGTGCTTGCGGTCAGCCCCACATAAGTTTCAGGCGAAGGCCTTTGATAACCAGCTTATTTGAGAGTTCATCAAAATCTTTTTCTGCAGCTTCTCGAGTATCGTAGGTAGCAAAGGCAGAAGCATGTTGGAGAACCATCTTGACATATTCAATTTCATCATGAGAGTACATTCAGCTAATTGATTTTCAGCTTACATTCAGTTAATTGATATCAAGGAAGACTAATTGATTTTCAGCTTACATTCAATAGTCAGTACTATTAACTAAAAAGTGCATGTGATAAATATCCAAATCCAAACAACTTTTCGGTAGTTGGACATGGTGCATTTTTTCAATTTTCACCTTAGTGGTAGCACATGCTACATTTGTTACTTTTTTGACAGCCTAATGTTTATCTCTTTGGCTTACAACAGGGTTCTTGTGTCGGGCTGTATTTAAAAATAGACGAGAGTGGCTCATAGTGGATCATGCATGCTCTGCATATTCATACATATCAGTTCCTTTGTATGATACTCTTGGTAAGTTAAGGCTCAATTTCCTGTTGTGTTCCTGTTTTCTTGCATTATCTTTCGTAAAACAAGTCCGGATGCTGTAAGGTTCATCGTAAACCATGCAGCTGTGCAAGTTGTCGAGGTTACATAGATTATATAATGTACTCACTTTCTTTCTTTTTTTACGTCAAAATTTTTATATGTGATGCTGCAAATAGTTTTCTAGCCATTTTTCATGGTACTACGTTCAGTATCATACTAGAAAATATTTCCGTTGTTTAGTGATTAATTCATTTTTTCTTTGTGTAGGTACACATAACTCAAGGTTATTATGATGGAAAAGCTGTGATTATAATGTGGGTGACACCACATGAACCAGGTTCAAACCAATTAAGATATGGAACATCAGAGAAAATGTATGATTTACTGCACACGGGTCGGCAAGGAAAAATTGCACGTTTTACAAGTACAAATCTAGTTATCTTCATCAGTCTCTTGTCGATGACCTCGAGGTATTTGTCTATTCGAATTCACATTAATATCTGTATTATCACTTTATCAGTAACAAGCGTCTCTTTTGAACATTTTTGAATTATAGGAAAGTTGATCATTTTTGATGAAATATATTAGTATGGCAAACATATAATTCTTTGTCCACTATAAATACTACATTCAAAGTGGAGCACAAGTTGTGTTGCATGTTGGAGTCTATCGTATGCTGATAGGTATTAGTACGATGATATGGGTGTACGCTGGGATACATATGGTCGTATTGACAGTCAGAAATCATGAGATAGAGTATGAGCCATATATGGCCAATGATGGAACTTACATAAGTACCTTTTACAATAATTTCTGATAATAATCAAAACCATAAGATTTCACGTAACATTTTTTAAATTGTTAACAAGGGTGAAGTTGTTATGTTCCAGCAATATCTTCATAGATACACCACTTCTTATGCTGCCACGGAAAGCACAAATCTTGTTTGGTATGCTGTCAGATGTGGATCCACTCATATAATTGTGCTATCCAGTTATTCTAGATTTTGTAATTTACGGTCTCAAACTATAGATTAGTATGTAGATTTAAGTAAGTAACATTCTCTGTTACTTACATTGTTACCTGAGTTCTGCAGTAAAATATACACCACAATATAAGTGGCTTTAAGCAGAATTTTTAAAAAGTGGTCAGAAAGAAAACGCGGCTAATTGTTATTATGCAATCCCCAATATGTTACAGTAACAATGCTCACTACATGTAGGGTGAAAGCATGCGAGCTGCTTTCGAGACCTGGTTTTGGCAATACAAAGTTGATGTGATCTTTGCTGGACAAGTTCACACTTATGAAAGATCAGTTTGTTTTCTCTTGTATATCTCGGATATATTTATTTAACACAGAACTTTTTATTACAATATTCGATTGTTGTTGTTCTGCTTTATTGTCTTGTAACACTATTAATCAAATGTAATTTTAGTACCGAATCTCGAACATACACTATAACGTGACAGGGGGTGCAAGTTATCCCATCCCAGACAAATCATCTCCAGTTTACATAACAATTGGAGATGGAGGAAATCAAGTTGTATCAAATTCTCGTATCCTTATTATCTTCGTGGCAGTTATCACCATTTGTATATAAGTTGTTAGTTATGGATATGATATATCTCTAACCTGTCAAACGGGTAAGTCAAATGGGAATCTAAGTGAATAAAACCTCATAGATAATTTTATTCAAAAACATTAATTTATTATTTAGATAAGATTTTTACTAATCTTTTTGACACATTCAATATTTATAAAAAGCGTGGAACAAAATGTTTTTGGTTTAACTCAATCATTACCCATATTACCCATTTTCCTCCTCTGGTTATTGTCACTTGATCTAATGTTTTTTTTTCTTTTCTATTTGTTATTGCCTGCAGCTTGAGTTGATGTAATAGAAGAATTTGAAACTACATGATTCAACGTTCGCGATATCAACAGGTTACAGTAATGGCCTGGAGGTGGATTTGGCGGAGGCATGCTTGGATCATATGGGAAAATGTATGAATGTCCATCCTTATAATAAGCTGCTTGAAGCATTCTTATATCAGAAGGTTGTAGTAATGGTATGGAGTTGGATTTGGGTTTGGTGGAGGCATTCTTAGATCAGATGGCCAAATGTCTTTGAAAGTGTCTTTGAGTCAGATTATGGGTATTAAGGTTTATAATATTAATAAACCAAAAGAGAGTTAGTGCTATAAATGGAGTTAAAAACAAATTTTGTATCAGTCATGACATAATCAGTTATAATGACCCACAAAAACAATACAAAAAACTTTAATTTAGATGTATTTTTTAATGTTAGTGTCAGCTTCAAAATCATGGTATATGTATTTTTTTAGTCTGTTGATCTCTGAGGTAAAATTGAGAACCGGAGTAAGCATGTAAGTGAGAACCTCATTAATGTTTGGCTACCTCCATAAAGATATAGGGAATACAATAGAGCACTTAGATCACCTGGCCTCATAAATGGACCGAGAGAGGGCTTAACAACTGAATTATGCTGCATAAAAATTGAATTTTGTCAGAGGAACTTAATTTTTATAATTTCAGTTCTGATGGTGTTTTGCGGCCTAAAAGTTCGTATGAACGTATTCTCTCCTATTCTAGAGTACCTTCTGAAAGCTTCTGCAACATGGCATGAAGAAAAGCTTAGTCTCAAGTACAATTTCTGAAATATCGTCTCCCTTATTTAAATATAGATACAAATTCTTTAAATTTTCTTGCTAGATCTTTTATAATTGGCACACATATTCTTGCTGAATCTTTTATAATTGGCACACATGGGTATGGTGATAGTGACAACAGGCTGGGATGGACGGATCAGATTGTGCCTCAATTATGGGCTACCAGCAGCCGCTTAGAGTCAAGAAAGTTTTCATCAAGGTAGTAGCTTTTCCTTCTCAATTTTGATCAAGTTACTTCTAAAATGTTTTCATCATGGCGTGTCCAGCAATGGACTATGTTTGAAATTTTATCAGAGATACGGTCTTATAAAGTCTATTAATAACGAATAGAAGGCAAAATATGAGACAATGATGGAAGGAATAACAAAAAGTGGTAGAAGGTAGAGGGGCCCCACCACTGTGTATGTTGAGAATCAGTTTCATTGTTGAAAGTATTATTTACTTATGTAATATCTTATTGTAAGTAGGGTGCATTAATTATCATTTTTGATTCAATGTAGCTGGTGGGAGGCATGAAGGTGGTGCGAGAGATCCTTTAGTTGGAACATCCAGTAAAATTTGGTTGGGTCTACGGAAAGGATACAAGGGTCGGGTTGTTGATGCCAATGGAACAACAGTCTGGATTGAATTGGAGTCACAAATGAGGGTTGTTACAGGTAAGTATCTTTTCCCCTACTATGATGCAAAGGGTGATGACGGTGGGTTGAGTAACTGGTCATTTTGGTTTGGAGAACAGTAATTTATGTAGCACTCAAAACCAGTAGGCAGCACAAAACCAGCAGAAAGTCTTAGCTTGCGTAATCAACAGTCAAAGTTGAAATACTTAGGAGTGTGGGACCGAACTCATGCCATCTTGCTACAGTTCAACAAACGACATAAGTATGGGTATCTCGATTCCTTCGTGTAGTTCCTGATAATAGTTCTGAAATAATGAGTCGAGTTGCTTAAACAAACACCATATTAATATCATAGTATCCTTATATACCTGAAGCAGAAAAACTGCTTATTCGAGAAATATTCAGGTAGATTATTTACCCCTCTTTTTACTCAGATATCGGTTGCTAATGATACTCTCGATATTTAATAACAAAAATAGTAGAGATAGTGAATTGTATGAATTTACTATCGATGGGAGCATTGTTTCAGCACCACCAAGTGTGGGTGTTGAAACAAAGATAATAGAGATAGTTTTTAATAGTATTATATGGATGAATTGTATCAACTCACTATCGACAGGAGCATTATTTCAGCACCACTAAATGTGGGTGTTGATCTTCATGACTATTTTTGACATTTTCTACTATCGATAAGGCCTTATTATGAAAACAGTTACATTGTCCACCTAAATATGCTTCTTATACTAAATGGATGAGTTATTCGAGCGTCAAGGCACTGACAAGATCTGTGTGACTACAACATGAACCGCAGATGGAAAAAGACAACTGTATGACCACATGACAACCAAAAAGAGTCACGAATATCTTCAATAAACGTTGTCAAGGTTTAATTTGATGTTCTCTATGATTACATTACATTTTTAAAGTTGTCTGATGTTTTGGAAGTTACTTTTTACTTGAGATGATATCTTAGGAAACTACTGCCACAATGAAGATGTTTGAGTTTCGACAGGTCTAAGTCCAAGTTTTAGGAAGTTCCAGAAACTCGAGTTTTGTTTGCTGATGTGGCTGGAGCTGATCAGGCAAAACTGGAGTTGCAGGAAGTGGTGTAGGAGGTCTGTTATCCGAGTAAGCACCTTCACCTGGTATTTCAATCACCTCCATTGATTTATTTCCGAGTAAAAGATAAAAACTCATTCTTACTCCTTTCTATCCTTAATAAAAAAGGCGTGTAAGATGCATGAGTAATTTAATCTTCATTATTTCAGATGTGTTGCACTTAACTGAGTAGAGAACTCCACTAGGATTATTGTCTACTTTCCATAACTACTTTATTCAACTTGATATACATTTCTCTTGCATTAAGCTGAACCTAATGCACACAAAATTGTGTGGAACATCGTAGTAAATACGATAAGCTCAGGAAAGAGCGAGAGGACAGGAAAACTGAACGTGGAGCTGAATCCATTGCCCCAATGTGATAGAATGATAGAAAGGTTGGTGTTTTTTTAATCAGTTACCTCTTTTTTGCTTAATATATCATTGCCCCAGTGTTTTTCATAAATTCATTGACATGTCTCCTCATTACACTATAATATTTACTTATACAGGTTATAAATTTCTTTATCAACTCCAGCTTCAGTTGCTCCTTCCAAGAATTTGTATTGAGTTAAGCACATGTAATTATTCCGCACATACAGATTTGAGTGTAAGGAATATGGACACACTGAATTTTATTACTTAATCCTATTTTTAGCTTATGATCTTATTTTATAATTTTACAGTACGGTGTACAAAAAAGTAGTATTAAACACAAGGAAATTGTCGAGTAGCGTTAAGACTAGGAGTAATAGTCATTAAAGTTACCACTTATACGTCACCGCACATCACCATTTGTGTATTGGCAAGCCTATTACCAAAGATGACCATTAAGTCCACCTTTGGATTACTGAGCAACTTCGAAACTTACCTTATCGAGCTGGAAGAACATGTCTAAACTCATGGTCTCCACCCACTGTTCAAAACCAGACTACCAAACAACCTTTTCTCACCGTCCAGGTATTGTTAGACTGGAAACTAATAAAAATTATTCCAAAATAAAAAATACAACAGAAAGCCAAATACTGAAATAGTATTTGCATAACAATATTAACGGTTTAAGATATTAAAGTTTCCTGTACGCTATTCTGTTTTGCAGTATGTGACAGATGGTGTCCATCTGGGTGAAAATCTAAGAGATGTACATCTTGACAGCTATAACTCTACAAGTAAGTTTTTCCTTAAAGCTGCTAACTGGCGAGCACGTCTAATATGTAGAACTAGGCTCGGTACCTTGATGCCTGTATTTGACTCTTATGTTTTTTTAATTATGGCGAACTCAAATATACATAGGGTCCCTCCCAATGTTGGTATAAATACCGCATTTGCATCTTTTCTCGCAAGTAATGCTTCCGAATAACTTCAACCAATCACCCGTTCTCAACCAGCCACAAGCTCGACCCTTAGGTATGCCTCAGAATAACTTCAGCCAATCACAAGTTAGGCCATCAGGTATGAGCCATTAATGTATTTGTCGTCATTAGTAAGCCTATTACAGTTTTGTAGCTTAGTAACCTGATCCAAAGAGTTCCAACTATAATCAATGTTATTGATCCTTATTGGTTAAGTTGCTTTTGCTAAACTCTGATGTATTGGATGGTGTTCGATAGTAGTCTTAATTGAATACAAAAATTGTGAAATTGGCCGCCCGAATTTTGCTTTGAATAAGATCAGATGCGAAGAAATGGTTGGCTGGTGTTGTAACACTACACATTGTGCCCCATTAGCTACTTGTCGCAAAGATTAATTTTGTATGCATCAAAACTTTGAGGACATTGTATTTTATTTATCGTGGATTCTGTTTATTATATTTGCGTCTTCTTCGTTTGATTTAAAAGAGGTTGTGGAGTCCGCGCGTTGTAGTGGCACCAAAAGACTTTGAATTTCATAATATTTATGTGTAGATTTTAGAATGGGAAACTTGTATAGCTTAATGACGTATATGTAAATATCAAATCGAAAATGAATATGTTTGAGCACCAAATATTTAATTCCCCTTTTTGAGTAACAGATGGGGTGTTTTGGTCTTTGCTCATTTATCTGTTTTACAATAATACAATATGGTTCTGTTCATGTTTGAATTTTTTTGATTGTTTGCAGGCCACGTTTGTGGATTTAGTATCATCATTCGATGAGGATGTTGTTGTATATGATTCACAAAAGGCTTCCGTATTTCTGAGCTTATGGTTATCAAAGGTGTTGGTCCTGATACTACACCTGCTTTCGTGACGCTTATGCTCTTGATGTTGCGCCATTTATGACCGATGAGGTACTCATAGTTGTTTTGTATTTTGGAAGAAGTGGTTAATGTAAGGTGTTGGGGCCGTTCTTTCTAAAAAATTAGATATATGTGTTTTGCGATAATCGTATTCGGTGTAGCATAATGGTGAGCTATCTAATGAGTTAAAGAATGCATACATCCAACTATTGATGAGCTATCTAATATAGAATATATAGAATGCATAGGCAGCAGATAATGATGGATTACTTTTTCATCAACCCATCAGTCCCTTTTAGATTTGAACTTGCGGATAATTAATGGATAGTTACATAAGGTTGAGTTGGATAGACTATGAATGTTAGTGGCTGAGTTACAGAACACATAGTGACACTGAATTGAGCTTAAGGCAGTAGGACACGTCTTTGGTGAGTTTTTTTATAACGACAAATGTTAGTGGTTAATAGGTTGACATTAACCAGGTACAATAAAAGTTAACAATTGTTGTCTTTCCTTTTGACAGTTTTGATATTTTTCGTTTCTTCTTATCTGTTTAACTAACCATGGATCCATGTTGTCAAAAAGTTGCAATCCATACTTTTATATGGAGGCAGACTTGCTAATACATTGACATTTTTCTTACGACATTTACATCTTACTCCTTTTTATTTTCTATCAAAAAAGGTAAATTAAGATCTGCTTAATAAAGCTTACTTCATTTGCAATCAATGCAAAACATAATTCGAATAAGCAAAGTTAACACCTTGACTAATCTGCTATATCGAAACACACTTACAAATAACTATATATAGAATGCATAATGGTGAGCTATCTAATGGTGTAGCAGATTGACCGATTAACTTAGTAGTGACATCTGATTACAACACACGGTGTTTGTATATTTACATGCGGGTTAATTGCACACTGTTTGCTATTTGGTTTAAAGTTTTATATTTCTAACTACTTAGACGTTATGTTTTTATATGATCGTGACATGCTCAGTAGTAAGCAACTAAGCAACGCTCTTTGTTTCTGTTTTTATCTCGAAGTCGTCAATGCAACCAAGAGGAGAGAATCTAGAAAGGCCAAGGGGATAGAAGTCGTTTCAGTGATGAGGAAAAAGATAAAGGACATGGATGTTGATGAAATTCAAAGGGTAATGTGAACAAATTACAACACTTTATTCTTGCAGCCACGTCTACCATCAATGATACCCAGCTTGAAATTCATAATTAGCGGCACGCTGATTAGACAAAGTATCCATGTTTCCCTGCGCTCGGACTACAACACTTTAGCTAAAGAGCCTGTTATGTCTACATCCGATTGAGAAATACATGCCATGTTGAATGTCTTGCAAATGTCATATGAGTGATACTTACTGTAAATTATTTAATAAGGATTATGTGAAGTCAGTACTTTTTATGAATGAGAAATGTGAATTACATATACAAGGCAATATTTGTTATTTTTTCCATTTACAAAATATCCAACAACTCAACTTTTTAGTTTCGTGAAAATGCTTTATAATTCAACCGAACAAAATTAAATCCAGATCGGTTTTTGAATTAACTCGAATAACTTGAATTACACTATTTTACAATGTATAATTTTTAAATTTTTTAATAATTATATAAATATTTAGAAAAAATATTATTTTTTATATTTATAATCAAATTTAACCAATTAATTTACAAACTTTTTTATTGTTTGTAATAATACCTTCAAATGAAGTTGATATGGTAAACTTAATATACATTCCTTATCTCCTTTTATAAGTGAACTATTAATTTAAGACGTTGAAATATAGTAATATAGACTATAATTTTGAGAGGATGTATAATTATATAAAAATGTATATATTTATATACATTCGGTTTTTTATTCCGATTGCCACATCTATATGTAACTCGAAAATTGAATTTGTAGTTTGGTTCGGTTTTCATAAATTCGGTTCGTTAATTAGTTCGTTTCGATTTTTTTTGGTTCAAATTCAGAATCGGTTTTCGGTCTACTCAGTTTATTTGAATTTTTTGAACACATCTAACCAAAAGGTCATGTTTTTATGCTTAATTCAAATTCAGATTTAATTAAAAAAACATAAATTTAACTTTACTTAAACATAAACTATGACAAAAAAACACTAATAAATAAATTAAAAAATAATAAACTAAAAACACACAAACAATAAACCTTACGGAACAACAAAAAAAACGACCCCGCCCGTTGGGCGGGTTACGACGCTAGTATATATATATATATATATATATATATATATATATATATATATATATATATATATATATATATATATATATATATATATATATATATATATATATATATATATATATATATATATATATATATATATATATATATATTTATATATATATACATATATATACATACATACATATATTTACATATATATATATATATATATATATATATATATATATATATATATATATATATATATATATATATATATATATATATATATATATATATATATATATATATATATATATATATATATATATATATATATATATATATATATATATATATATATATATATATAAAAATAAATAAATAAATATATATATATATATATATATATATATATATATATATATATATATATATATATATATATATATATATATATATATATATATATATATATACACACATAAAGTAGGGTTATTATAAAACAAATCTTATAATAAAACAAATGAGGTGAATTCTCAGCCCTTAGATCAAAATTACTAATTTTGATAAAAAAAATGGTGTATTTTTGTAAACTAACAAACTTTAGGGGCAATTCTCGAAAGAAAAAAAATAATAAACGTGCCCATAACTGATCAAAACACATAGTACACACAATACACGCAGTTAAAAACCGCTTATTAAACACACAGTTAAGGCACTGAAACCGCTCAATAAACACACAGTTAACACGGTGAAAACGATAAAAACACACACTTCTCATAGTGAATCCGATCAAAAAACTCTCATTTCACACTCTGAATCATCTTTAATCAGAAAGTTAAGAAGGCAATCAAGATGGTTTGAACCTTTATTGGACTATCTCCGCCTTCTCAGTCAGGTAATAGATTTGTTAATTTTTAAGTTATTGTTCAAATTTTGTTTAAAGACTTTAGAATTAGACTAAGGTTCATATAAATGATTTAGGATAGATGTTGTTCAAAATTTGTTTAAAAGTGACTTTTTAAGCTTCAAAATCACTGCTATGTGTTAAAAATGCACTATAATGCTTTAGAATTAGACTAAGGTTCATATGAATGATTTAGGTTAGATGTTATACTAAAATTTGTTTAAAAGTGGCTTTTAATGCTTCAAAATCATTGCTATGTGCTAAAAATTAACTATAATTCTCTAGAATTAGAATTAGGTTCATATGAATGATTTATGTTAAATGTTATTCAAAATTTGTTTAAATGTAAGTTTATATGATTGAAAATCAGAATGATGTGTTAAAATTTGTATTCTAATGATCTAAAATCTGAGTTAAGGTTCATATGAATGTTTTCTGTTAGCTGTTGTTTAAAGTTTGATTAAATGTGAGATATCATGCTTGAAAAACACTATAATGTGTTAAAATTTGAACTCTAATGCTCTAAAATGCTAGTTAGATTCATATGAATGATTTTAGTTAGCCGTTGTCTAAAGTATGATTAAATGTGAGATTTCATACTTGAAAATCACTGTGATGTGTTAAAATTTACACTCTAATGCTCTAAAATCCAAGTTATGTTGATATGGATGATTTATGTTAACTGTTGTGACAATCCGCCAATTTCAGGTCGTTATTTTAATCTCGACTATTACGTATTACGTGTCCACTTTAATGAGAATTTTAAGTTATCGGCTAACCGAGAAGGTTATAGTTTGAAACTTAACGTAAGAATGTCGTTTAGATGAAAACCGACAAGAAAAACATTAAGTATCGATATTATATTCTCAAATTCATCATATGATTGATTTTATTGTATTTATTTTTATTTCTCGTGTTTTACGTTTTAACGAATGACGAGAACTATTAGTGATCGTGATACCGACGGATGCCCAAAATTTTACGTTTTATTATCGATAATCTCGATATTGGAGATTTTTGGAATTTTCGTTTCATTACGTATTAAGTCGAGTCGGAACCTTACTATTGCTTTTCGTGTGCGTTTAAATCCTTGAAAAAGTATTTTATTGAACGAGACTTAATATATTTATGAATCCGGGACGAAACCCGACTCTCGTAAATTTACAAAAAAAAAACGACTAGTTATCATTTCCCGCTCTTTGCTAACTAATTGGCAAACAAGGCCAAAAGATATCCAGTATTGCACATTTAGTCCTTCCACCACTATATATAAACCATTTTTCATACACACTCTCATTTTAACACTCCAAAAATTTTTGTCTCCCCTTTTCCTTCTCTCTAGCTCACGGCTCAACACCACTACCATCAAACCACCATCAAAATTTGATTTTTGGAAAATCTAAGCAATGACCCATCCTTAAAACATCATTGTAAGTAAATCCCATCAAGAAAATCCAACATGCAACAACATTTTTCTTAAGATTTGATTTTGATAATTTTGTTAAAAACATTGATTTGATCTAATTAAATCATTGGATTTGTGTTTGATTGTGTTTAGGAACACACTATTGAAATATTGGAGCATGAAAAATGTTTTATTTTGGTGATTTCAGCCCCATAACCCACGAAATTTTTGAGGGGTTTGGGTGTTTTTGGTGTTTTGATCTATTTAACTATGGTATGGTTCCTCTTATGATGTTATTATTATTTTAATATTATTTTCTTGAAATACTGTGTTCTTTTGATTTGGGTTTTGGAGGAGGATGATCATACTTATGATTAGGAATGTTTGGGTTTGTTTAGATTGATTACAAGTTGTTATTAGGGGTGTAGGAATGATTGAAATGGGTCAAAAAGATGATTTGTTATGGTTTTGAAAGAGGTGTTTTAGACCAGTGGGTAAAAGGCTATTTTCAAAAATCTTACTGTTTTAAAATGATTAAACTAATAGGATAGGCTTGTAGATAATTCTTTTAGCTTCGATTTGCCGCTTGAATGAGCTTCTAACTCATTACGGATCAAAAGTTATGATGTTTTGATTATTCGTGTACCGGGAGACGAGTATCGGCACAATCCGAAAATTGTTGTCGATATTTGGATCGGATCTCGGGGACCATAGAACGAGTTTTAAAAATATTCAAGGACTGATGTAAGTTGCTAGACCTCAGGTCATGAGTCTATTTTCAAACCCGAGTGTTGGTTTTGTAAACGGAATTGTTTAAATGTGTCAAAATGGTTTTACAAGTCAAAGGCGTAAAACTGTCCGGTTTTTACAACACGAAGATGTGTCGGGAAGAAGGTCTTAGGAGTAATATTTGTGAATGAAACTTAAACTGAGTCTTATTCATATAATAAGTGAGTTTGTGACCAAGTTTCGTCGAAATCGGACAAGTCTAGATAGGGTAGATTGGTGTGTACATTTGGAGTGTACATGCTGATTGGTATTTTGGACACGTAGTCCAATGCTCGTGTGGCGTGAGTTTGAGTATTCACTATTAAACATGGTGACTTACTCAAGTGTTAAGTCATTATATAAGTGACTTAGTTACTGGTCCGGGGGAAGTAAAATGATAGTTTGACTTGCGTTGAATTGGCGTCTTAAGACGGGTCAATATCGAGAGTGTAAGTGTTTAAAAGAATAGTGTTGAATAAAAGGATATAGTAATAACACTTGTATTATTAATTTTTTTGGGATTTTCTTGATTTTGTAATTTTGATTTTTATATTATTTAAGTATGATTTATACTTAAGTCGATTTTTAACGAACGCGCCTTATTTGGTAGGTTGCGGTTTTCGTGTTTAAACGGGCATCACTAATCGTCGACGATCGTCTCATTACCACTATTGGCTAAGGTGAGTCTATAGCCTCGCTTTTAACATGTTTACTTGTTTTATAAACCCACGAGGGGGATAACATGCTTGTTTTTATTAAAATAAAAGGGTACAACGATAAGTTGTGGAAACTCTACTTAGAAGAAAAGTATGGTTGCAACGAGAAGTTATGGAAACCCTTATTATTGGAAAAGTAATTATTATAAATGAAGGGTACAACGAGAAGTTGTGGTAAACCCTCTTTGTTTTAAAATTGAACACAAGGAACTTGATTTTATACTTAGATGAAATTTATTGCATAAGTTAGTTTTAGCCTTAAAGGACCCATGAATCGTGAATTGTTAATCGAAGTAACGCTAATGCTATGTATAGATCTATTGGGGTGACGCCCAGTCCGGCCGCGACTAGCTATCGCGTGGTGTTGTGATGCACTAGTAATGAAACATCGGATGCATTGTATAAGAGAAATATACGCACTTGGCTAGGCGTGTTGGGCTGAAATAATATATGTTAACGTTCAATGTCACGAGGCTTATGTAATGAAACCGAAAATTATGTCCGTACAACATAATGGTATTTCGGTAAATTATTAACCATGGAAGGTTATTTTGAATACTTGTGTTCTCTTTATTTAAATTTAAACTCTATAGATTCACTCGGCAAATTTTGCTGACTTTTTAAGCATGTTTTATCTTAGGTCCATTGGGAAGGCACTCGAGGAAGGCGGTTTCGTGAAGCTTGCTTATTTGAAATGTTATGGCCCGCTTTTATAAATTATATCCATTCAAATAATTTTTACCAATTACTAGCTTTTGTAAACTTGAAAGTTATCTGGGACCGTGTATGAAATTTTATCTTGATTAAATGAAATTGAATGGATGTTTATTAAAACGTCCCGTTTTGAGCTATTTTCTATGATTATGAGATTGAACCATGATAGTAACACCCAATGACCCTTCCGTTGTTATGATCGAAATTGGGGGTGTTACAGATTGGCATCAGAGCTCAAGTTATAGAGAACGAAAAGATTTTCCAAAAATGAATTTTTGAAATCTTTTAACTATAACTGTTGCAAGCGAAACCTCCGAGTTGCCAATGGACGAGAATGAAAGTATTTATATATATATATATATATATATATATATGTTGTAATCTTTAACGATTATTTGAACTTGTGAATTACAAGGTATGTTTTCATTTATTTAATTATAAATGATAATTTTATATTTATACGAGATTTATACAACGTAGATTGTCACGAAGCCACCCTAGTCATTTTTATGCTAGCGCCGAAGCTATTCCTGAAATGAATCCTGTTATTCTCGAGATTAACTAAGTTGTGGATATACATGATCCCAACGAAACGGTTAATATTCTTGCTGATATTCTTTTGGTTACAAGGATTTTAATTTCCTTGGTTCTTATTCTTGATTTATCGATTCGTTCATTTTGTTTAGCAAATTTAATCTGCATTTTCATTAATCTTTGACATTATACTGTTTTGATAAAAACAAGTTTGTCCGAGATGGTACTATTGATTGTTAGGAACTGAGATTGATTTGTATGGTATTCACATGCCAACCAGGATTCCATATCATATCACTGATCATTTTCTGTTAAATCAGTTTCTCATTTGTTTCGATCTTAATCTTTCGCGTTGAGCTGGCGATACTTGAATAAAGTGATTTATAATTGTTGAGATAAATTGGCCATTTATTTGAACAAGGAAATTATAAATTGTTGAACTACAAATTTCTGAATCTTATTTGGAAGGACTTGATCAATCCATGGAATAATGATTCATAAATGTGTGGGCTTAAGCATATAGCATCTGCATGATTAAACTCTTATTGAATTGTAATTCTTTTGCTCGATTCATTCTTTGATTTTGTTCCTTTAATTCCTTGATCGTGAAATGGTTGTATTGAGATTGTTCCAAAAGCACCAATTGAGGAGGATATCAAGCGTCTCTGAAAGACATTGAAGAAATCTTCTTCTTGTGGGACCGAGGAGCTTTCTTAGCCATGTGAAATACCTAGTAACTCTTAGTAGATTAGTTTATCAATTGTAGTATCTTCTCATTATTCACTAACTAAACCGTGACAACAGTTAGTAGGACTAGTCTTTTAAGTTGTATGGCATTAGACGATGATTATCTATAATGCTTGACAATACGACTTGTACTAGTTTGTGATCAATGGAATGACTATCTTTTGATTCCTAATTCTACATCGTTCTATTATTATCTTTCTTTGCTTTTCTCTTGTAAATTCCTGTGGTATAACGCAATCATTGAATGAATACTCATTATGATTTGATTTGTGTTACACAAGAATCATGCAGTCAATGAAAGCTATGACTGAAGCCCGAATGCGTCAAGTTATTAGTGAATAAGTTGCTGTATCTTTAGTTAAATTCATGGCCAACATGAATGATGGATCTGGAGCTAAAGCTACAACTGGTGGATCTGGAACCAGTGGAGCTGAAGCTGGAGCCGATAATGTTCGTGGTACTGATGAAACAAATGTGCCCAAAGTTAGAGGCTATAACTACACTTCATTCATTAAGTGCAAACCGTAGACTCTTAAGGGGACTAAAGATGATGGAGGATTGTATCAGTTATTAAAAGCTGGCGTCAGTCTTTCGAATCAGTGACCCTAATCAGGAGGATAAGGTGCAGTTTGAAATTGCTACTCTCCAAGGTCGTGCATTAATTTGGTGGAATGGCAGACTTGCTTCCATAGGTATCGTTACTTATGGGACACCATGGACTAAAGTGAGGAAACGGTTAACTGAGGAGCTTGTCCTCGAAGTATTTCCAAAGTATGGAGCAAGTGATGTACAATCTGAAACTGAAGGGAAAAAAAAATAAAAAAAAAATTCCAAATTGAATTTTTTTTTCGTGCGATAGAGCTCGTAAGTATATCGAAAAAGGTTGTGGATTATTCATGGCTTAGGAATCATAGAAGATCGTAAGAGAAGTAAGTAGAATTACTCTAGTCAATTGTGACTATTTTGAAGTGTTTCTGGAAGATTTGCCAAGTTTTCCGCCTCCAAGGAAAATAGAATTCCTAATTGATCTGATTTCTGGTGCTGCAACTGTGGCACATGAGCCATATTTATTATCACCCTCTGAGTTGAAGTAATTATTTGTGCAGTTTTAAGAACTATCTGATAGAGGCTTCATTCGACCGAGATCGTCAATTGTAGAACTCCTATTCTATTCGCTAAGAAGAAAGATGATTCGTTTCGTATGTGTATCGATTTCCGAGAGCTGCATAGGCTAACGGTCAAGAACTGTTATCCGCATCCAAGAATTGATGATCTATTTGATCAACTTTAAACTCTCGTGTTTTCTCCAAGATTCTGGTGTTTTCCCCAAGATTGATCTTTGTTTTGCTTATCATCAACTTCGCATACGCGAGGAAGATATTCCTATTATGGCGTTTAGAACTTGTGATAATCATTATGAGTTAGTGTTATGCCTTCTGGTTTGACCAATACGCCTGTTGTATTCATTGACTTAATGAATTGTATCTGTAAGCCGTGTCTTGATAAATTCGTGATTGTTTTCATTGATGATATTCTAATCTGCTCTAAGGGCAAGGAAGAACCTGTCGAACACTTAGGGATTATCTTGAACTTGTTAAAGAACGAAAAGATGTACCCAAAATTTTAAAGTGTGATTTTTGGCTCTGTTCTGTGCAACTTCTCTGTCATGTGATTGACAAAAGTGGCATACATGTTGATTCTACGAAAATTGAAGCCATCGAAAATTTGAATGTTCCAACTATTCCAACTGAAGTACGACAAATTCTAGGTTTGGCTGGTTATTACTGAAGGTTTATCGAAGAATTCTCTTTGATATCAAAACCATTAACTAAGCTAACTAAAAAGAATGAACCGTTTATACATGATCCGTGCGGCTGGGGTTGCATCCCTCTTACGCGGCAAGTTGAATTAGTAGGTTCACTTAATCCTCTTACCCCGCCTGGAGGCGTATAGTACATGTACGGTAATTTGAAAGAATGCATATGAATAAAACATGGCATATTATAACACAAGTAAAAAATTCATACGACTTAACAAAAAATCTAAAAAATGATTTGCACGAAACAGGCCGTGTGTGTGGCGATGATGAAGATAAAGCTTTTCAGACTATGAAAAGAAAACTCTGCGACACGTCGATCTTATCATTACTCGAAGGAAGTGAAGATTTTGTTGTTGATCGTGATACATCTCCTTTATGATTTGGGGTTGTTTTGATTTGTATATGTTTGTAGGAAGCCTATGAAGAATGAGGAAACTGCACAACCCAGGACTTGTAATTGGGTGCGGTGATTTTACTCTTCGTCTATTGAGACATTAATTGTTTGGCACTAATGTACGGTATCCACCGATAGTAAGAGCCTACAATTTATTCTGGAATAAAAGAGGTAAATAAGCCTTTTATGTGATTACGATTGTGTTATTCGTTATCGTTCGTGAGGTAGGAGCAAATTGCAATGGATTCATTGTTAAGCTCTCGAAAACTCAGTCTGTGTATGACTCGATTTGTGTCAATGTTGATTGATTAACTCTGCTCATTTTATTCTAATAAATAGAATGATCGTGCGAACTAAGAATCGTTTGTTAACTGATCGTAGTAGACATAGAAGTTATGACGACGTGAAGCGAAAAACTTTGGAAATCGAGGTAGGTGGAAAAGTTATGCCAAAGTTATCACCATGAAGAAGGTGTTATATATTATGGAAAACGTGGGAAGTTAAGTCCCCGTTAGTCTGGACCATTCGAGATGATATCGAGAGTAGGTCCGGTGGCATGAAAACTTAAATTACCTCGAGAGCTACAAGGAATTCACAATACTTTTCATATGTCGAACCTAAAGAAATTTCTTCCTGACGAAGATCTTATTATCTTTCTTGATGAAGTATGAATCGACGGTAAGTTGCATTTCATCAAAGTACTTGTTGATTTTATCGATAAGGAAGTTAGGCAACGGAAACAAAGTCGAATTCCTATTGTCATGTGTGATGGAACTCAAGACGAGGACAAAAATACGTTTAACCCTTTTGATTTCAACGAGCGATCGAGGAAGAACGCAAGTTGATCTTCGGGACGAAGATCCCAATTTGGTGGGGATAATTTGACAATCCGCCAATTTCAGGTCGTTATTTTAATCTCGACTATTACGTATTACGTGTCCACTTTAATGAGAATTTTATGTTATCGGCTAACCGAGAAGGTTATAGTTTGAAACTTAACGTAAGAATGTCGTTTAGATGAAAAACGACAAGAAAAACATTAAGTATCGATATTATATTCTCAAATTCATCATATGAATGATTTTATTGTATTTATTTTTATTTCTCGTGTTTTACGTTTTAACGAATGACGAGAACTATTAGTGATCGTGATACCGACGGATGCCCAAAATTTTACGTTTTATTATCGATAATCTCAATATTGGAGATTTTTGGAATTTTCGTTTCATTACGTATTAAGTAGAGTCGGAACCTTACTATTGCTTTTCGTGTGCGTTTAAATCCTTGAAAAAGTATTTTATTGACCGAGACTTAATATATTTATGAATCCGGGACGAAACCCGACTCTCGTAAATTTACAAAAAAAAAACGACTAGTTATCATTTCCCGCTCTTTGCTAACTAATTGGCAAACAAGGCTAAAAGATATCCAATATTGCACATTTAGTCCTTCCACCACTATATATAAACCATTTTTTCATACACACTCTCATTTTAACACTCTAAAAATTTTTGTCTCCCTTTTCCTTCTCTCTAGCTCACAGCTCAACACCACTACCATCAAACCACCATCAAAATTTGATTTTTGGAAAATCTAAGCAATGACCCATCCTTAAAACATCATTGTAAGTAAATCCCATCAAGAAAATCCAACATGCAACAACATTTTTCTTAAGATTTGATTTTGATAATTTTGTTAAAAACATTGATTTGATCTAATTAAATCATTGGGTTTGTGTTTGATTGTGTTTAGGAACACACTATTGAAATATTGGAGCATGAAAAATGTTTTATTTTGGTGATTTCAGCCCCATAACCCACGAAATTTTTGAGGGGTTTGGGTGTTCTTGGTGTTTTGATCTATTTAACTATGGTATGGTTCCTCTTATGATGTTATTATTATTTTAATATTATTTTCTTGAAATACATGTGTTCTTTTGATTTGGGTTTTGGAGGAGGATGATCATAATTATGATTAGGAATGTTTGGGTTTGCTTAGATTGATTACAAGTTTTTATTAGGGGTGTAGGAATGATTGAAATAGGTCAAAAAGATGATTTGTTATGGTTTTGAAAGAGGTGTTTTAGACCAGTGGGTAAAAGGCTATCTTCGAAAATCTTACTGTTTGAAAATGATTAAAATAATAGGATAGACTTGTAGATAATTCTTTTAGCTTCGATTTTCCACTTGAATGAGCTTCTAACTCATTACGGATCAAAAGTTATGATGTTTTGATTATTCGTGTACCGGGAGACGAGTATCGGCACAATCCGAAAATTATTGTCGATATTTGGATCGGATCTCGGGGACCATAGAACGAGTTTTAAAAATATTAAAGGACTGATGTAAGTTGCTAGACCTCAGGTCATGAGTCTATTTTCAAACCCGAGTGTTGGTTTTGTAAACGAAATTGTTTAAATGTGTCAAAATGGTTTTACAAGTCAAAGGCGTAAAACTGTCCGGTTTTTACAACACGAAGATGTGTCGGGAAGAAGGTCTTAGGAGTAATATTTTTGAATGAAACATAAACTGAGTCTTATTCATATAATAAGTGAGTTTGTGACCAAGTTTCGTCGAAATCGGACAAGTCTACATAGGGTAGATTGGTGTGTACATTTGGAGTGTACATGCTGATTGGTATTTTGGACACGTAGTCCAATGCTCGTGTGGCGTGAGTTTGAGTATTCACTATTGGAAATGGTGACTTACTCAAGTGTTAAGTCATTATATAAGTGACTTAGTTACTGGTCCGGGGGAAGTAAAATGATAGTTTGACTTGCGTTGAATTGGCGTCTTAAGACGGGTCAATATCGAGAGTGCAAGTGTTTAAAAGAATAGTGTTGAATAAAAGGATATAGTAATAACACTTGTATTATTAAATTTTTCGGGATTGTCTTGGTTTAGTAATTTTGATTTTTATATTATTTAAGTATGATTTATACTTAAGTCGATTTTTAACGAACGCGCCTTATTTGGTAGGTTGCGGTTTTCGTGTTTAAACGGGCATCACTAATCGTCGGCGATCGTCTCATTACCACTATTGGCTAAGGTGAGTCTATAGCCTCGCTTTTAACATGTTTACTTGTTTTATAAACCCACGAGGGGGATAACATGCATGTTTTTATTAAAATAAAAGGGTACAACGATAAGTTGTGTAAACTCAACTTATTAGAAAAGTATGGGTGCAACGAGAAGTTGTGGAAACCCTTATTATTGGGAAAGTAATTATTATAAATGAAGGGTACAACGAGAAGTTGTGGTAAACCCTCTTTGTTTTAAAATTGAACACAAGGAACTTTATTGTATACTTAGATGAAATTTATTGCATAAGTTAGTTTTAGCCTTAAAGGACCCATGAATCGTGAATTGTTAATCGAAGTAACGCTAATTCTATGGATAGATCTATCGGGGTGACGCCCAGTCCGGTCGCGACTAGCTATCACGTGGTGTTGTGACGCACTAGTAATGAAACATCGGATGCATTGTATAAGAGAAATATACGCACTTGGCTAGGTGTGTTGGGCTGAAATAATATATGTTAACGTTCAATGTCACGAGGCTTATGTAATGAAACCAAAAATTATGTCCGTACAACATAATGGTATTTCGGTAAATTATTAACCATGGAAGGTTATTTTGAATACTTGTGTTCTCTTTATTTAAATTTAAACTCTATAGATTCACTCGGCAAATTTTGCTGACTTTTTAAGCATGTTTTATCTCAGGTCCATTAGGAAGGCACTCGAGGAAGGCGGTTTCGTGAAGCTTGCTTATTTGAAATGTTATGCCCCGCTTTTATAAATTATATCCATTCAAATAATTTTTACCAATTACTAGCTTTTGTAAACTTGAAAGTTATCTGGGACCGTGTATGAAATTTTATCTTGATTAAATGAAATTGAATGGATGTTTATTAAAACGTCTCGTTTTGAGCTGTTTTCTATGATTATGAGATTGAACCATGATAGTAACACCCAATGACCCTTCTGTTGTTATGATCGAAATTGGGGGTGTTACAACTGTTTTTTATAGTTTCATTAAATGTGAGTTTATATGTTTAAAAATCAGAGTGATGTGTTAAAATGTGTACTCTAATGCTCTAAAATCCAAGTTATGTTGATATGAATGATTTAGGTTAGCTGTTGTCTAAAGTATGATTAAATGGGAGTTTTCATGTTTGAAAATCAACGCGATGTGTTAAAATTTGTATTCTAATGTTCTAAAATCCGAGTAAGGTTCATATGAATGTTTTCTGTTAGCTATTGTTTAAAGTTTGATTAAATGTGATATATCATGCTTGAAAAACACTATAATGTGTTAAAATTTGAACTCTAATGCTCTAAAATGCTAGTTAGATTCATATGAATGATTTTAGTTAGCCGTTGTCTAAAGTATGATTAAATGTGAGATTTCATACTTGAAAATCACTGTGATGTGTTAAAATTTGCACTCTAATGCTCTAAAATCCAAGTTATGTTGATATGAATGATTTATGTTAACTGTTTTTTATAGTTTCAATAAATGTGAGTTTATATGTTTTAAAATCAGAGTGATGTGTTAAAATTTGTACTCTAATGCTCTAAAATCCAACTTATGTTGATATGAATGATTTAGGTTATCTGTTGTCTAAAGTATGATTAAATGGGAGTTTTCATGCCTGAAAAACAATGCGATGTGTTAAAATTTGGACTCTAATGCTCTAAAATCTGAGTTAAGTATATATGAATGATTTAGTTTTAATGTTGTTCAACATTTGATTAATGTAAGTTTATATGATTGAAAATCAGTATGATGTGTTAAAATTTGTACTCTAATGCTCTAATATCCAAGTTATGTTCATATGTATGATATTAGTTAGCCGTTGTCTAAATTATGATTAAATGTGAGATTTCATACTTGAAAAAACACTATAATGTGTTAAAATTTGTATTCTAATACTATAGAATCCAAGTTAGGTTCATATGAATGATTTAGGTTGGCTATTGTCTAAAGTATGATTAAATGTGAGTTTATACGTTTGAAAATCAGAGTGATGTGTTAAAATTTGTATTCTAATGCTCTTGATTCTGTGTTAGGTTCAAATGAAAGATTTATATAGACTGTCTGTAAATGAATAGAGTGTGTGATCTTTTCATGTATATCTCTATCAGTTAAAAAGACCAATGAGAAAAAACAAACCAACGGAAAACAGTGATTCGGATTTTGAAGAAAATACTTTCGATAAATATAAGATAGAAAAAAAGGAAGATAAGGGGAAAAGGCTTGCAGTAAGAAAAGATTCTGATGTATATTTTCAGTCAAAAAAGAAGGCAAAAACAAAAGATAATATGATCGTTTGTTATCCACAAGCAATTCAACAAAATAAGCCAAAAAAGGCTGATCAGGAAACAATAAAATACAGAATGTCACCAAGAAATCTCCAAAAGGTCCTAAACAACTTAAGCCCTCAACAAGACAAGCGTGTTCGAGAAATGGGATTTGGTGATTTTCCTAAAAACATCAACATATATTATATCCCATCAACCTTAGGTCTGTTTTTAGCTACCAATTTTGATTCAGAAACACGCACTCTAGGAATGGGAGATGGTAGGAAGATAAAGTTTACCAAACAACTTGTGCATGATATGCTTGGGATACCAATGGGTGATATCCCTGTTGAAACTCTAAAAGAAAAAAATCTATTAGAGCCTACGACTCAGAGATGGAGAAGAAAGGTGAAGCATATTGTCGGTAATGATAAAAAAATCAGAGTATCAAAATTGGAATCATTTTTGTCTGAATACGAAAAAGCCAATTGGGTATTTGATGTTGGTTTCCTATCATTGTTCTTCTCAATAATCGGAGAAGGTAACAAAGATGGAACGATAAAAGAGAGGCTTATTCCATTTATTGGGAATAACACTGATAGGATTGAAAAAATGGATTGGTGCTCATATGTATTAGAATGTTTGGTGAGGGAATGCACCAGTTTTGATTCAAGTAGCACCTTCAGTGGACCATTGGTTTTACTGACAGTAAGTACTAATTTAAACTTAAATGCTGTAAATTTTAGTCTAACTGCTGTAAATTTTTTACTTAAAATGCTGTAAAAATTTACTTTTTAGTTTATTAAATTTTACATAAATTTTCAACAGCTAACTACTAAAAAATATTTTTTGGTGCAGCTTGTGTATTGCAATTCAACTGTGTGTAAAAAGGTAAAGGTCGAAAAAACAGTCCCTGCGTTCAAAGCATGGAATCATCAATTGATGAAAGCTAGAGAATCTCTTGAACTTAAGAAAGGAGGTTTTGGACGTTTAGAAATCGTTGATGGTTTAGAATGGATTGAGACAAAGACGAAAGATACCAAAAAAAGAAATTAGTGAATTTATCAGGTATACATAAAATATAAAATAAATATATTCTTGAAATTTTGTTATTATATAATAATTTATTTTGTTGATGTTGTAGAAGATAAAGAAGAGTTTTCAGAAGAAGAACTTGAAGAAGCTAAAGATTTTTCATCTAAAACTTTTAAGGTAATAATTTTGAATGAAATATATGTTACGTAAGATGATTTGGTTAAAAAATTAACTAAAATTCAGTAAATTTTCCGGTCTTAAGGCTCACACAATCAAAAATATTTGATGCATGTGGCTCACTAGGAACAAGCTCGAAAACCTAGTGGGAGCCTTTTGATTCCCCACATTGGGAAGACTCCTTCTTTGTAATGAGGATTGAGAACTCGGTTGTTTGAAAATGATAGTTATGATGTTATTTTTTAAAAGTTATGAAAGTGATTTGGCAAAAAAACAATTTAATGCATTAAACTTGTAGAATAACCTCACCCTATTTATTTTATTATAAGATTTCTTGTAGAATAACCTCACTCTCTCTCTCTCTCTCTCTCTCTCTCTCTATATATATATATATATATATATATATATATATATATATATATATATATATATATATATATATATATATATATATATATATATATATATATATATATACATACATACATACATATATATATATATATATATATATATATATATATATATATATATATATATATATATATATATATATATATATATATATATATATATATATATATATATATATATATATATATATATATATATATATATATATATATATATATATATATATATATATATATATATATATATATATATATATATATATATATATATATATATATATATATATATATATATATATATATATATATATATATATATATATATATATATATATATATATATATATATATATATATATATATATATATATATATATATATATATATATATATATATATATATATATATATATATATATATATATATATATATATATATATAAATGGGGTAAAATAAAAAAGATTTTATAATAAAATAGGTGAGGTAGAACCACAAGCTGCCATGTGTCCCCCTTTTTTTTAAAAAAAATGGTGTGTTTTTGTAATTTATAAAACTTTAGGGGTCGTTTTCAACAATTTTTTTAAAACTGTATAATCTGGGCTTTTCACACACACATCATTCCTCTTTTTAGATCGACTGTTTCATATCCACCGTAACCAACCACCATCTTGTCCACCATTTTTTCCGCCATCTTCTCCATCGTGAACCACCACCTTCCCCGCCTGTTCCATCGTCTTCCCCACCTTCGCCACCACTAACCACCACCTTCCCCGGCTTGTTCATTCAAAGATTCAACGGTTTGATTTGATAACCCCATTTCTTTATGTTTATTTACTTTATGTTGATTAGAATATTTAAATGTTATTAGATAATATGTTTTTGTTTATTGCCAGTGTATTTAGGTTGTTTGAAATCTTCATTCAACATGTGTTTGAAAAAACTAGATGATAAAGCATGTATTTAAAACTTGCACATTATGTGTTTGATAAAATGCCTATAACCGTAATGCAATAGGATTGTACTGTGATGTGTTAGGAAACTACTATAGATTTAGGTTGATGAAAAAGATGCATGGTAGGTTTTGATAGGATTGGTATAATAGTAGGCAGAATAGTTTAAGTATGTTTCATTGTTTTCTTAATAAATCACACTTTATAATATCTATAATGCAATAGATTATAAGACTACAATGCAATAGAATATTAAATAACGGTAATGTAGTAGAAAATAATTTTTACGAAGTAACTAGTAACTCTAATGTAGTAGAATATAATATTGTAATGCAGTAGAATAAAAAAATAAGTAAATATATCAAGGATATCACCGTGTTTATTACTCTTTAAATAGTAAAAAAATGAATTGCAATGCAGTAGGATAACGAACTATAATGTTATAGGATAATGAATTGTAGTCCATCACAGTTTTATATATAGTGTATTATTGTAATGTAGTAGGCTTTGTAATGTCATGCCTAATAATCTGTGCATTACAGTTTCTTACTGTAATGCAGTAGCCTGTGCATTACACTTTACTTAGTAGTTCACTTGATTTGTTTATCTACTTATCCAAAGTTGATTGGTTTCGAAGTAGGGCCACCATAGTTGATTGGTTTCATGTGGTTTGGTATTCACATTGTGTTCCTAGACACTCTATCACTATGTGGCTTGTAATGAAGCATAAATTGAAGACTCAAGATCGACTTAAGCAATGGGACGTTGGACCTACTGTTGACATTTCCATAATTAGGTGCCCGTTGTATAAGTTGGTTCAGGATTCTCATGAGTACTTATTTTTTGAATGTTCTTATTCCTCTCAGGTTTGGTCGTGGCTTCGAAATAAATACGGTATGAATAGTGTTCCAGCTCGGTTGAATGCTATTGTGTCGTTTCTTATTCCTTTATCCAAGGGTCGCACTATTATTAGCGTGATTGCTCGGATTGTCTTGGCTGCAGCGGTTATTTCATATGGAGAGAATGTAATTCTAGGATTTTCAAACAGAAGTACAGGACGGCGGACGAGCTTGTTGCCTCTATATGTGACACGGTTCCATTGAAGTTACTTACTTTCAAGTTTAAGAAGATTACCTCAGCTTCTAGGTCATTGCTAGATTTGTGGAAGATCCCAAATGTGTGTTGTGTTCATGATGGGAGTGTCGGGTAAGGGTCGTACTCTTTTTTCCTTTTCGAGGTTTTTCCCTATGGGTTTTTCTCGCAAAGGTTTTTTAAGAAGGCGGCCTTATTTGGATCCTCTTATCCCATTGTGTTGTTGCTGGTCTAGAGAGATGGTCGCGTGGTTTCAAGATTTCTTCTTGTTGGCGTTCGCTAATATTGTTTTCATGCCTAGTAGTAGATTTTTTGGCTAGTAGGTTTTGGTGATTTATATTTCTTTGTTTAACAAGCTGCATGTAGCTTGAGTTTAATGTGGTACTTCTGCCACATTCCTTTGTACTTCAACGCTTTTTGGCTAATATATTTACCGGGGTAACCCTTTACAAAAAAACAAATACTTATCCAAAGTTTTTGTGTGTTTTATTACTTTAATGCAGTAGGTTTTTTTGGTTGAACTTTTATAACTTTTAGATGAAGGTTAAAATCAACAATCTAGGGTACGAAATGATAAAGCGAAGAACTAAAGTAACTGTTGAAGGACTAACCAAGAGAAGAGGTTGTTCGACATATGGAGATAAATGAGGCCACAATTCCAGTTCTACGAGTTGTATAAATTACTGTTAGTATTGAAGAAAGTAAAGACACAAGATATGTCGAAGAAGGCTAGTTTAAGAGAATCCATACATCGAAAATGAATAGTTTTTCAATTTTTTTTTTCATTTTTTACAAATAAAATTATGATTTTATGTTACAGCTTCAATGTAAACATGACTACGTTATAGTTTTTGATTTGAATGTGTTTTAGTGCATCACAACATTAAATCTATGGCATTTAAGGATTTTGTCTCATTATAGTTATGTTCTAATGCATTTTTGTTATTTTATATCCTACAGCAGTTATTTTGTTTGTGTATCATTCCTTTTCTATAATAAAATAATAGTAACAAGTAAATGTAATGGTGTAGAATATAAAATAACAGTAATACAATAGCATATAACTATAATGCATTAAATAAGCAAATTCTATTTTACTGCATTATAGTATTATATCCTAGTACATTAGTGTTTATTTTTATCCCATTAAATTTATATTATACTACATCTTAGTTATATGTAAATTATAAGACTACAATGTGGTAAAATATAATTATAATGTCGTAGAATATGACTATAATGTAGTATAAAGAAATATGGTAATGCAGTATGTTGTCCCATATCATTTAGATGATTAATGATAGAAAATAGATGAAAAGAGATGGATTCCTAGAGAGAGAAAGTAGTGAGAGAAAGTAGAGAGAAGAAGTGATTAACTTGTAGAATATTAGATTAGGAATAATGAGAATTACAAATGACCATTCACCCTCCTAACATTCTAGGAGGGTAGTATATATAGTCCACCCACATGCGGGCTTTAATGGGCTATATATTAGGCCGGGCTTGTCTTTTGGACTTTAATTAGTTTAAATCCAAGCCCATGAACCACGACTATTTAACTATCTATTACAACGTTCTAATAAATATTACAATATAAACCTATGACCGAACATTCTTGTTTGACTCAATATTTTAATGTGGTCCCATATCATTTAGATGACTAATGATAGAAAATAGATGAAAAGAGATGGATTCCTAGAAAGAGAAAGTAGTGAGAGAAAGTAGAGAGAAGAAGTGATTAACTTGTAGAATATTAGATTAGGAATAATGAGAATTACAAATGACCATTCACCCTCCTAACATGCTAGGAGGGTAGTATATATAGTCCACCCACATGCGGGCTTTAATGGGCTATATATTGGGCCAAGCTTGTCTTTTGGACTTTAATTAGTTTAAATCCAAGCCCGTGAACCACGACTATTTAACTATCTATTACAACGTTCTAATAAATATTACAATATAAACCTATGACCGAACATTCTTGCTTAACTCAACATTTTGAGGCTAACAATCTCCCCCAATGTGAGGTCATTCCTCTTCGATATTTGGAGTCCAATGGAGATTTATGAATTTCGTCATAAATGTGTCTTGAACGTGTAATAGTAGTGTTGTTCCTTCATGCTGTGATCTTTGAGCCTTTGTCATTGTCTTTCGACTTAGTCTTTTATCTTGAGATTTTCAAATCATTCTTGACTTGTCTTTTCCATCTTGCGATCTTGTGTCTTTATCCACATGCTCACACTATTGATTGTTGAATAAGTCTTTGGGCTTGAATATGTGGTTTTGAATCTTTGACTTTGCTGAGTACACCGTGACGCCACCTTCTTGAGACAAAACTTAGACACGGACTGAATGGCTTTGACATTCGTCCTAAATCGGTAGCGTTTTACCTCCGGTCGGTGAAGACCGTTATACGATATTAAATACCGTACCTATGATTAGGTAGATTCATTTAAGAATCTCCTTGACAGGGTTTCGTGGCTGTACTAGCCGTTCTCTTTACTCGACCGTCTCAAAGCAAGACTGCGAACATAAAGAGTGAATCAATTGGATAAATATCCGCTTGATTAAAGTCGTCAATTCAAATTCCTGGAACAAGTTTGATTCATTAAGAATCTTACCATTGTTGCTTTCCAGTTGACACAAGTTTGATTCATAAGAATCTCACAAGTCACCTACCGTAGCGCTGTTTGATGTTGACGCTTGAAGGATTTCCATTCGTCACTGTGAATATTAATGAATATCACTCTGAATGTTCTGGCAAGACAATAAAGATATTGCGTAGAAACCTGAAACGAGTTTGAGTCAATTCAGAATCAAACCACTGTTGCTTTTCAGTTTTACATATGTTCAATTCATAAAGAATCTTGCATATGACCTACCGCAGTGCTGTTTGATGTTAACACTGGAAGGATTTCCACTCATCATTGTGAATACTAAGTAGTATCACTCTGAGTGTTCTAGCAATATCACAAGGATATAGCGTAGGACTCTCTTTATCTTCATCCGTGTGTCCTAACGAGATTTGATTGATCTCTTGGCTCTAGACTCTATTTGTGCACTTTTAGTGGTCGGAGGCTGGAGCAGATGCCACCTATTCAATATCAACTATCTCGGAGTGAGAAAGTCAATCGAATTCATGTTGATCTCCATGAAAATAGAACAAACTTCTTTTGAGAGAAGCATGAGTAGTTAGAAAAGGGTTGTGCTTCACATCACTGGGTCCATGATGAATTTTTCTTCATGATGAGTTGACCCGGTTTCTGCCTAAGTTGTATGGAGGGCTTCTTTCTTTAGACCCTTTATCCTTACATTTCTTTTTCATTCTTCAACCCCTTCAATGCTTACCAAGACATCATTAATAGCACCTTGTTGTGATTGTTCCAGTGTTATCATCAGTACTTAGTCGGCATTCAGCTACGTTCACATTCTACTCCATCTTTCCTAAGGACTTCTAATAATCTATTGGATTGTCCCTGGGAAGATCCCTCCGGTTCTGGTTGGATCATAGGACTTAAACCTAACCACCCTTGTAACACCCCATTTAGATAAATGGAATGTCACAGGATAATCATGGCGTAATATCAAAGCATAAGGTAAATGTCCTAAAACATTACATGACCCTAAGGGATAACCGGAATCAAACATCGGTCCCCAATATAAACTCATAAACATAGCATAAAGTAAAAGTAATGCAATTGAAACAGAAACATATAATATAGCTCCCATCCTATGCATAACCTTTCCATGATCTTGACCTTGTGTACCTGCCGTTTGGGGACATGAAAAGAGAAAACGGCTGAGCGAGACGCTCAGTGCGCGGATATAAAATAGTAACATGGAATATCATAACATAAGTGAAGGCTGAAATAAAAACATAAAAATGAAAATGCAGCGGAATAATGTAAGTCCTGGGAAACCTGGTGACATGTAGTAAACTTGTAACTTGAAATAAACTGGTTTATTCTTAAAGTATCATGTTCATGTAAATACTGAAAGTCTGCTGTTTAGTTATGAAACTGTAATTTAACTGCCAAAGAGCTCATATAGGTCATGAAATATATCAACGTGCATGAATACATGGAGGGGTGACCTCGTCATGCTATAGAGGGGTGACCTCTAAATACTGTGCTGGGTGGAGGGATCAGCTCCAACGTGAAGGATGTAGAGCACACATCACATTCACCCTGATAACTTGTAACACTTATAAGCCTAGGATGCATCCATACGCCCCACTAAACATACATATAAAAATGGCCAACCTGAACATGAGTGGGACGATGCATGATATCACTCTCCTGCATGTGAGTCACGACACCGGTGCCTCTAGTGCCGTGGTTACGGTACCTCCGTAACTAGTACATAAACTGGTCATGCTTGTATATAATGCTCTGGCAATTTATTTAGTTATTAACATGATTACTGAGAAGCTTAAACATATACTGGGGAAAAACATTTGGCTGCAGACGGGGAATCCTAAACATGCATAGGAAAGGAAGTCCTTACTGAAAGGACGGAAATCCGTACCTCACGTCCAGTAACGCAAATGAAGAATAACGTGTAGGATGAAAACGTGAAGAAGATCACACTCCATAAATGCTACATAATAAAGATGGACATGTATGAGTCGCTTGGTTAACTTATACTTAATAATTTTTAATTACTTGATGTAATCTTAACTTGTTCTTGTATTGCCTTAACGTTCTTGACTTATTTTATAATCCATGTATCATGCTTAGTGTATTTTTAGTTCATATGTTTTAATTAGCATAAAATATATTTATTTCATGATCGTGTAGTAAACTCTACTTAATAAATACTTACGCTAAAATAATAATAATTATTTGTTAATATTAACGTGCATGGTTTTACTTGAAATCATAATTCATATCATAACATGATAATTTAATAAAACTAACGTTAACTAGATAATTAAATAATTAATATAAGTCAAGTTTATTAATTTAATTGTGCGATAAAATACTTAGGCAAAATCTATTAATTAAATATAATTTAAGTCTCGTAAAAATATTTAACCATAACGTGTAAATACTACCTAACTTAATCATGTTTAATAACGTAATCTAACGTACCCAAGCCTACCGAGACACCCGCGTCTCGGTCGCACGAAACAACCAACAAAATTTATAAAAAGACCTAAAAGAACATAATGTCCAATATATCTACTGTTTTCTGTGTTATCTGATATATACCTACAATACTATCCAAGATAAAATTTTCATGTTCTGTCCGATATAATATACATGTATTATCTGATAAACGGACCCCTTTGTTGTCCGAGGAAAACTGGGGAATGCATGTTTGTTTTGCTGTTAGCTCTAACCCTAAAAGCTACCCACTGATTACGATTCTTACCCGCTGTTTTGGCGTTCCTAGCCACTGTTTATGCGAAATCACCCAGCCCTTGCGGCTGTTTGGAGAACAATGCATCACCGAGACCTTAGGGTCTCGGTTTGAGTGCAAAACAGCCCCGAACACGCTCCCAAAACGTAACCCCCTTAAATTCTTCATGTTTTAACGTGTTCTAATCTTTTAAAATCGGATTAAAATCAATTAACAAAAGAAAGAAATCATAAAACGGATTAGGGTTTTGAATCTTACATGATTTAGGATTTTCTTGGAATAGAATTGAAGATCGCGCAACAACCCTTGCCTAGACGTACATAGATGACTTCCTTGTTTCTGTTCTTGATGTTGGATCGACGGTCAGCAGGGAGGAAAGAAGAAAAGAACGATCGTGTGTTTTTTTTATATTAGGGTTTCTGTTTTTTTTTGTGTCGTCCAAAAGAAAACAAATCCTTCCCCCGTTTATGTTCTTGTTTTGGGTCGGTTGTCACTCACTTGGGCCACGGCCCAATCCTTTGGCCCCCTTTTCTAGTCACCCAAGCACAACCCTTTTATTCTTGTTAGATTTATTTTCGCGACGAGTTAAATGTTACGTGTAATCGTGTTTTACATGTGTCGTAAAATTTCCATAGTTACCCTTACACGTTTTAAACGTAATCATTGTATCCGTAATTACTTATCGTGTGAAATCACGTACCTAATCATATCCGTGTTTATTTAATACGTATGCGCGTTCATGTATTTTAAAATGTCATGTTTTAATATATGTTATACGTGATTACATAAAGTATGTTAACAATAATAATAACATACGTCATTATTTGTTGTACTAAATAATATACGTAGTAATCATCTTAAATATTCGTATCGCATGTCGTATTATTAAATAATTCGTAAAGTTTAAATTTATACGTAATTTCATGTAATTCGTTTTCTAGGGTTTTTAAAACGGGTTTTACAACTCCTCCCCTCTAAAAAGAATAATTCGTCCTCGAATTAGAGATACGATAAATTGGAAAGACATGGACGTGACGTGACTGTAGAGAACATGGAACCTGACGTGTCTGAAGTGAACATGGAACATGAAGTAACTGAAAAGGACATATCTGAATTATGGAAGGAAAGAGGATAAGAAATCCAGATGGATTCCTCTGTTTCCAAGTAGCTTCTCGCTCGGGACGGTTCCTCGAAAGGGTCTTAACGAACGGAAATAATTGACGTAAGTAACCTCTGAGCAATGGTACGTGTAACACTCTCATTTTTCGTATCGGTACAGCGGAAGGGTCTTTCAGAGTGTTACGGGATAGCACAATAACTCCAATCATAGACAATACATAAAAATGGTTGTACAAGGTTTAACAAACATTCATTCGATAAAAAGGTTTAAAAGTGTACAACAGGTCCCAAATTATACAGGTCATTAAGTTTACAAAACACAGATCGAATGAACATTTTTAATATTAAGTGTGGGCCATCAGAGTCGATCTCCATCCGGATTACCTTCAAGCACCTGAGATAGAAAACATGCAAAAATCAGATCAGCGAATGCCGAGTGAATTCATAGAGTTTAATGAAAACCGTTATATAAAACAATCATTTACATTCATTTAAAATCAGAACACAAGTATAATATCAGAAATAAGTCCACATATTGCTAGTCAGGCAATATATAAATCAAGCATACATCTGAAACCGTCCATGAGACCATAGTCTTTATATTACCAGGATAGGTAATATATTCATCGTTAATAGCGTCGTATCATATCGTTTATTTAGATTATACATGTCGTATAGATTGTAGGATTATTATTAGCCGCATGACATTGTTACCTTACTGTGAAAACAGCGGGCCGCGAACCCGACAAACAATTTGCCCATTTAAGTTAGCGTGTCGTCACAAAAATCACGCTATGGAATCTTCTCATACATAAATTCGCTTACCAATCAATGTGGTACGACGGGGATCAACCGTCAAGGCGCGAACTGGGGTGATCGTCCCCAAATAGTACTATCAAATGCATAAGCGTCTACCAAAACCCGGTAGTTCACAATTCATGCTAATGGGACTTTAAGTGACATAACCTAACTACTAATAATCCTTTTAGTCTCGAATATAGGGTCATAGCATCATTCGGGTCCATATCATTTAGCATACAATCGGGACTACTTGTGTTCTATTTTTATAAAAATCTAGCATGTTATCTCCCTCGCGGGTTTACAAATCATTTTATAAAACATTTAAAAGAGTGCGAGGCTATGAACTCACGTTGTTAATGAAAGCCGGATTATCGGCTACGGGCGTGCTTCGGTCACGGAAACCTATATAAATAATAATCGGTCTTAGACTCGGTCCAATGACTTTTATCAAAATAACAATATACATATGATGATTTTGTACATATGATGATGATCAAGTGGGTTTATAAATCCTTGTTTACTCATTTTAGTGTTTACGTTTTGGTAACGTCTTACTAGTTCACTAGTTTTATCGATTTTACCTATTTTAAGTCCATTAATTCTTTTATAAGTTCTTTTACTTGTTTTTACCCATTTTATACCTATATGATCAGTATATATATACTTTTCATGTTGGGCCCAAATGGTTTAAGCCCAAATAATTCTTTTTACAAGTTTTTATCTTATTAAGTCCAATTATTAGTCTAATAGGTTTAGTTAGCTCGTAAATGTCCGTAATTCTTATAGTTCGGGTTTTATCGGTTTTTACTTGTCTTAGTTACTTATACATCAGTATATAACTTTTATAAACTTTACATTAGACGGGTTTGGTCGTCTAAGTTTTATTTGATGAAAAACGTTAATTTCACGGCGATAGCCGAAAAAGTCGTAAAAATCAAGTTTATAGTTTTTATTACTTATAAATATTATTTTTACCACCATTTATATAATTTACCCATTTAATTAACCTTTTATACATTTATATAAATAAGTTCTATAAGTTAGTGGGTTTATATTTTACATTTTATAAATTATAATGTGAGTGCTTATATAATAATAATAAACATTATTTCCAAAATCTGATTTTTAACTTCATATTCACCGTTTTTATCATATCTAGAGTTCTACAATGACTTAGAAGCTCATTTTTGGATGACAACTTCTTCATAATATGTGCTACATATAACTTAGTTATAGCTACTGCCCATTTTAAGTCAAAGTTGCCTTAACAGTCCCTACAAAACTACTTATTCAGATTGTACCACCTAACTTGTTTTGATCATATCTCACTCATTATTTTGATTCCATTACATGGCCAACTCTCACATGTGTATAACATCATCTACTTACTGTAAATAGATCAAACCATGCATTTTTATCAGTTCATCATTTAGTTATCTACTGTTTTTATACAGCCAACTAATTAGTCATGATTTTAGCTTCATTTCTTATGGTTATCATCATTTTTAAGCATGTTTATCAACACTTGATCCCCACACAACATTTTTATCATCATATATACATCATATACATATACAAAATGAAAGAAAATACATTTGTTCTTTACAAAATAATAAGAGAAAAATATAGAGGATGATCTTCTTTACCAATCCAAGTGGATTTCTTGTTTTAGGAAGGCAAGAACTTGATGAACACAACAAGTATCTCCAAGACCATCAAATATCAAGATCATATGTTGGAAAATCAGCCCTAGGACACAAGCAAATCTCCTCCAAAGTTGTTTAAATGGCCACCAAATGATCAAGGCTTCAAGGAAACACCTTAATATGACTAGTAAACATGTGGTTTGTAGCTAGAAAAGATCAATGATGGGGTTTGTTGCTTTATTTGGGACGGCACAAAGGGGTAGGTTGAGAGAGTTTTAGAGTGGATTTCATGGAAGGAAATGGTAGAAGTGAAACCATTTGCTAGTTTTGTTTAGTTGGTAAATGAGTTGGCTTAAAGTGTAAGCACAAGCTTACACTTGTGTAACTAGCTAAGACTTGATGCCACCTATGTGTGGTGGTGTCATATTGCCGTCCCATATAAGCTAGTGGGGTGGGGCAAAGTGTTTTGTCCCATCTCACTAGTTTACGGGTATTTCTCGATTCTAGTTTTCTCGATTTGCGTGCCCTCGGGTCGTTTTACGAAAAACGTTTTTATAAATTATGAATCACCGTCACAAAATGAATCCAATAAAAATTATCTCATCAAAAACGGAGTTCAAAAACGTAAATACATAATCCTAAGGTTTCCGGTTTAGTCGTAAAAGACGCCAAATTATGCACGTAAGCCCAAATTTAAATCCGTAAATTGTGAGTTCGTCAACCAACACAAAAATAAGTTTCAAAATATTATACGAGAAAATATTTCACTACCTGAAAATGTTAGATTTGTCACAGCTTTTCCTCCTAAAAGGGATCAACGTCCTCGTGATCCATTTCATTTGGATGTCCGTTTCTTATTGAAATCGAAGAGGTGCGGATATTTCTTCCACATTTCATCCTCTCGTTCCCAAGTATACTCCGGTCCATGCTTTGAATTCCATCGGATCTTGACAATAGGTATCCGACTTTGTTTCAGTTGCTTTACCTCACGGTCCATAACTTCTACGGGCTCTTCGATAAAATGCAACTTCCCATCTATTCGAACCTTACCTAACGGAATTTTCTCATCACTCACTGCTAGACATTTCTTCAGATTAGATACATGCAATGTGTTGTGAACACCATGAAGTTCTGGGGGTAACTCTAGTTTGTAAGCCACCGGACCTACTCTAGATAAAATCTTAAAGGGTCCAATATAACGGGGATTCAATTTTCCTCGTTTTCCAAATCTTATAATGCCTTTCCATGGCGATACCTTCAACATTACTCGGTCACCCACTTCAAACTCCATTGGCTTCCGCCGTACATCCGCGTAACTTTTCTGTCTACTACGGGCAGTCAACAACCTCTTCTTAATCTGAATTATCATCTCCGTAGTCTCCCGGATCAATTCCGGTCCCGTGAGCTGGGTATCCCCAACTTCACTCCAACATACAGGAGATCTACACTTCCTACCATACAAAGCTTCAAACGGTGCAGCCTTAATACTAGAATGGTAACTATTGTTATACGAAAACTCTGCTAACGACAAATGTTTATCCCAATTCTTACCAAAGTCTAACACACAAGCTCTCAACATATCTTCCAGTGTTTGTATCGTCCTTTCACTCTGCCCATCAGTCTGGGGGTGATAAGCAGTGCTCATGTCGAGATTCGTTCCCAAAGATCTTTGGAGAGATTTCCAAAAATTTGATGCGAATCTAGGATCTCGATCTGAAATGATCGATACAGGCACTCCATGCTTGCATACAACATTATCAAGGTATATTCGAGTCAGCTTCTCCAGTGAGAACTGCTCCTTAACCGGAATGAAGTGTGCTGATTTGGTCAGTCTATCGACTATAACCCAAATCGAATTGTTTCCAGATGATGTTCTAGGAAGCTTGGTGATAAAGTCCATTGTAATTCGCTCCCACTTCCATTCAGGAATCTTTGGTTGTTGAAGTAGTCCTGATGGCTTTTGATGTTCGACTTTAACTCTAGCACAAGTCAAGCATTGAAGAACATACATAGCTATGTCAGCTTTCATATTCGGCCACCAATACAACTTCTTCAAATCATGGTACATCTTATCAGATCCCGGATGAATGGAATACTTAGATTTATGGGATTCTAACATAACCAAATCTCTTAAGCCTCCAAACTTAGGTATCCACATACGACCTCTTAAACATTTCACTCCATCAGCTCTAACCTCTAAAGGATCTCCTTCTCCTCGGAACCCTTCATTAACAAAATTCTCCTTCTTACAAGCTTCTGTTTGCGCATTTCTAATTTGCTCAGGCAAATTATTGTGCACGGTCAAGACTAGAGAACGCACCCTGATAGGCTCTCTATCTTTCCTACTCAACGCATCAGCAACAACATTGGCTTTTCCTGGGTGATACTTTATATCACAATCATAATCACTTAACAACTCTATCCATCTTCGTTGCCTCATGTTCAATTCCTTCTGGTCGAGAATATACTGTAGGCTTTTTGATCGGTGAATACCGTACACTTGGTGCCATACAGATAATGTCTCCACAACCTAAGAGCAAAGACCACAGCTCCTAATTCAAGATCATGATAGTATAATTCTCCTCATTCTTCCTTAATTGCCTAGAAGCATAAGCTATCACCTTCTCTCTCTGCATCAAAACAGCTCCATAACCTCTAAGAGATGCATCACAATACACTACAAAATCTTCACTCTCTTCGGGTAATGATAAGATTGGCGCACTACATAATTTTTGCTTCAATGTCTGAAATGCTCCATCTTCATCACTTCCCCAAACGAAAGGTTTATTCTTCTGAGTAAGCTTAGTCAAGGGTTTAGCTATCAAAGAAAATTCTTTAATGAATCGTCTATAATAGCCAGCCAATCCTAAGAACTGTCGCACTTCCGTTGGCGTTGTCGGTGCAGACCAATTCTTAATAGCTTCAACCTTTGTAGGATCAATATGAATTCCATCTCTGTTAATCACATGACCAAGAAATTGCATAGAATCCAACCAGAAATCACACTTCGAAAACTTAGCATACAACTTTTCATCCTTCAACAACTTCAAAACAATCCTCAAATGTTCTCTATGCTCATCTTCATTCTTAGAATAGATTAGAATATCGTCAATAAACAAAATCACAAATTTATCCAAGTAGGGCTTGCACACTCGATTCATTAAATCCATGAAAACCGCAGGTGCGTTAGTTAACCCAAATGGCATTACTTGAAATTCATAGTGTCCATAACGAGTTCTAAAGGCAGTTATAGGAATATCTTCTTCACGGACGCGAAGTTGGTGATATCCTGACCGCAAATCTATCTTAGAATACACACTAGATCCTTGCAGTTGATCAAACAAATCATCAATCCTAGGTAAAGGATATCGATTTTTAATTGTCAACTTATTCAGTTCCCTATAATCAATGCACATACGAAAAGATCCATCCTTCTTCTTAACGAACAAGACTGGAGCTCCCCAAGGCGACGAGCTCGGTCGAATAAAACCTTTATCAGACAACTCCTTAAGTTGCTCAGATAACTCCTTTAATTCAGAAGGGGCTAATCGGTAAGGCGCACGGCCACCGGTGCAGCACCAGGAATTAAATCGATTCGAAACTCTACTTGCCTTATCGGTGGAAGTCCTGGTAAATCTTTAGGAAATACCTCAGGAAATTCACAAATAATAGGTACATCTTCCAATCGTTTCTCCCTAGACTCATTCCCGGTCACTTGAGCTAAAAATAACTCACAACCGTTCCTGATGTACTTTTGGACTTTAATACATGAAACGATTTTCAAACGGGATTCAACTCGATTACCATCAATTACTAACGTCCTATTCCTAAGAGGAATCTTAACCTTCTTCTCTCCACATAAAATAGTAGCATTATTCAATGACAACCAATCCATACCAATAATAATATCAAAACTACCTAATTCTATCAACATCAAATCAATCGGAAAGGAATGGTTCAAGAGATTTAGAGAGCATCCTTCTAATAGCTTATTAGTTTTCACTAATTTACCATCAGCCAATTCCACCTTGTAACTGGTACTTATCTCAACAGGTTCAATATCAATAAGGGCACTAAATTTAGTGGATACAAAGCTCCTATCGGCACCCGAATCGAATAAAGCAACAGCATAATGATTGTTGAGTAAAAACGTACCGGTAACGAAATTCGGATCCTCTTTCTTCACCTCAATTGTTCAAAGTTGGTAGATACCACCCTGGGGGTTTCTTCCAGGTACAATCGCTTTCAACTTGGGGCATTCCGATTTCCTATGACCTTCTTCATTACAGTTAAAGCAAATCGTTCCCTTCTTACACCTTTCAACCTTGTGTCCAAGATTTCCGCAATTACGGCACTTCCAGCAGTCGCCAGGATGCCTCTTGTTGCCACACTTAGGACATCTATCATCGTTGCGCGGTGCATTGTTGGTAAGAGCATTTGCATTCCCCTTTCTCTTGTTCTGACGGCGATTGAAATTCTTCCTATTATCACCTCTATCTACACGATCACCGTCTCCCTTTCTTTTCTCACCTACACGGGCTTCATCTTCCTTATCCTGAATTATCTGTCCAATGAGTTGGTAAGCCATTCGAACAGCATCATCAATGGTCAGTGGTTTCGATGATGTCACGTCCCCCCGGATATTCCTGGTCAACCCTTTAACATATTGCTCAATTCGGATCTCTTCGGGTTCAACCAATCGAGGACATAGCAAGGCCAACTCATGGAATCGATTCGTGTAACTATCAATGTCCACACCTTTCATTCTCAGATGAATCAACTCCTGTTCTAACCTAATAATCACACTACGAGGACAAAACTCCAAAGTCATCCACTTCTTGATTTCAGCCCAAGGAGTAGCATTAGCAGCATCAAGACCCATGAAAGCAATTCTCCCGTTCCACCAAGTCAACACACGACCTTTAAGAGTAGCCATAGCAAAAGTCACCTTATCTTCCTCCTTACATTTACTAATCCTAAACACCGATTCAATCTTCTCGATCCACTGGCTTAATCCTACGGCACCTTCAGTTCCATTAAAAGGTAGAGGTTCACACTTCATGAACGTCACATAAGTACAGCCACCAACTTCAGGTGCATTCGTTCCAAGTCCTCCTACATTTCCTCCAGCATTAGCATTCACATTATTAGCATTCATATTCACATTAGTACCGCCAATTCCACTACCGCTAGCTCCACTACCGCCAGCTCCACTACCGCCAGCTCCACTACCGCCAGCTCCACTACCGCCAGCTTCACTACCGCCAGCTCCACTACCGCCAGCTTCATTTCTAGCATTTGCCATAAATTCAGTCATAGATGCGGTAACTTGCTCCGTAATAATCCTACGTACATCATCCTCAGTCACAGCCTTCTTGGGCGGCATTGTTCTATAATTCCACAATTTCAAAGTATTAAGCATTCACTCAACAAAGGATTCATATAATATGGATCGAACTCATAATCAAGATACAAATAAGGCACAATATGGAATTCAAGACAAGATACATATTTCATTCGATCTGAAACAAAAGTATTGTCTTAGTACATCCATATCAAAGTTCTAACACTATATACACTCAAAATTCGTGCCAAGTCTACTAACAAGTCGGTTCAGTCAAAGCTACAAAAGCACAAAAGATATAAAGGTCACTACTAAACACAGACTGGTCTACTGAGAACCGCCAGATGGTCCATCATCCATCGTCTTCAGGATCTTCGCCGGACGATCACTAGACACATCTTCAGCTGGGCGCTTACGGATTACTCCTCTTTCAACCATGTCAGCATAAAATCTACTGTTCCAACCCACGGATACATTCAACTCCTTTTCAGCTTTCTCACGCATCGCACGAGCCACACTCAACTGAATCTCCATAGAATTCACCTTTCTCTTCATGGCAGCATACTCACCACTTTCCAACACTGATAACCTCCTAAAAGCCTCATTCAATCCACGTTCTACATCACTCAAATCCAAACTAAGCAATTCTCGCTCTTTCTCGCCAACCTTAGCCTTCGACTCCAAATAAGCAACCTGAGTCTGAACAACACCTAATCCAACCTCTGTCACACAACTCTTAACACGGGAAGAATCTAGATCACGTCTCAAGGCCCATGGTGCAAGACCATCAATATGAGTAGCCTCTCGAGTACTAGACGACTCTCCTATCTCACGTCTACGAGTAGCAATACCATCAGTACCGTCAGGTGCATCGTCATCCTCATCCTCCTCTGATTCAGAATCAGATTCAGACGATTCAGACATTTCGTCCCTGGGTAACTCATCCTCGGAATCAGACAAACAAACTGGTGGGGGCAAAGGCTCGCCCTCTGGAACATCATACGAATAAATAAGCTCAGCTTCCTCATCGTCATCAACCTCAACATCTATACCTACGTCTTCCTCGACATCCTCGTCGTCAATCTCATCATCTAACTCATCTAACCCAATCTCATCATTGTTCTCAATATCAGCATTCTCAATATCCACGTTCTCATTACCCACATTCTCAATATCCACATTCTCATTATCCACATTCTCAATATCCACATTCTCATTACCCACATTCTCAATCTCATTCTCTACTAAGTCTTCCTGAGGGGCAATCTGATCTCCTAGTCCTAACTCGGGCTCGGGATCCTCAAATGGTTCCTCCTCATCATCAATATCAAAATCTACTAAGTCTAAATAAGGATCATCTTCTATATTAGGTTCGGGAATAGCATGGTTTTCTACAGGAATATTAGGGTCAGCCATGACAATCTGCATTTATATATATTTATCTCGTATTAGGATAACATACTAGTTAAACAATTACATAATGAAATCACGATATATACATATATATAAATTAAATTATATATATATTAAAATATATATCTTCTCAATAGGGCTTGTTGGTAACGTCGGAGATCTCTGGCACCGTTATAGTCAAAAGATTTTTTCAAATATTTTCTCAAATGTTCATTGTCAAAAGATTTTGAAAAGTTTTGTTCAAAACCTTGGTTTTTAAAATCTTTTGTTCTCTACAACGAGAGCTCTGGTACCAAACTGTAACACTCTCATTTTTCATATCGGTACAGCGGAAGGGTCTTTCAGAGTGTTACGGGATAGCACAATAACTCCAATCATAGACAACACATAAAAATGGTTGTACAAGGTTTAACAAACATTCATTCGATAAAAAGGTTTAAAAGTGTACAACAGGTCCCAAATTATACAGGTCATTAAGTTTACAAAACACAGATCGAATGAACATTTTTAATATTAAGTGTGGGCCATCAGAGTCGATCTCCATCCGGATTACCTTCAAGCACCTGAGATAGAAAACATGCAAAAATCATATCAGCGAATGCCGAGTGAATTCATAGAGTTTAATGAAAACCGTTATATAAAACAATCATTTACATTCATTTAAAATCAGAACACAAGTATAATATCGGAAGTAAGTCCACATATTGCTAGTCAGGCAATATATAAATCAAGCATACATCTGAAACCGTCCATGAGACCATAGTCTCTATATTACCAGGATAGGTAATATATTCATCGTTAATAGCGTCGTATCATATCGTTTATTTAGATTATACATGTCGTATAGATTGTAGGATTATTATTAGCCGCATGACATTGTTACCTTACTGTGAAAACAGCGGGCCGCGAACCCGACAAACAATTTGCCCATCTAAGTTAGCGTGTCGTCACAAAAATCACGCTATGGAATCTTCTCATACATAAATTCGCTTACCAATCAATGTGGTACGACGGGGATCAACCGTCAAGGCGCGAACTGGGGTGATCGTCCCCAAATAGTACTATCAAATGCATAAGCGTCTACCAAAACCCGGTAGTTCACAATTCATGCTAATGGGACTTTAAGTGACATAACCTAACTACTAATAATCCTTTTAGTCTCGAATATAGGGTCATAACATCATTCGGGTCCATATCATTTAGCATACAATCGGGACTACTTGTGTTCTATTTTTATAAAAATCTAGCATGTTATCTCCCTCGCGGGTTTACAAATCATTTTATAAAACATTTAAAAGAGTGCGAGGCTATGAACTCACGTTGTTAATGAAAGGCGGATTATCGGCTACGGGCGTGCTTCGGTCACGGAAACCTATATAAATAATAATCGGTCTTAGACTCGGTCCAATGACTTTTATCAAAATAACAATATACATATGATGATTTTGTACATATGATGATGATCAAGTGGGTTTATAAATCCTTGTTTACTCATTTTAGTGTTTACGTTTTGGTAACGTCTTACTAGTTCACTAGTTTTATCGATTTTACCTATTTTAAGTCCATTAATTATTTTATAAGTTCTTTTACTTGTTTTTACCCATTTTATACCTATATGATCAGTATATATATACTTTTCATGTTGGGCCCAAATGGTTTAAGCCCAAATAATTCTTTTTACAAGTTTTTATCTTATTAAGTCCAATTATTAGTCTAATAGGTTTAGTTAGCTCGTAAATGTCCGTAATTCTTATAGTTCGGTTTTATCGGTTTTTACTTGTCTTAGTTACTTATACATCAGTATATAACTTTTATAAACTTTACATTAGACGGGTTTGGTCGTCTAAGTTTTATTTGATGAAAAACGTTAATTTCACGGCGATAGCCGAAAAAGTCGTAAAAATCAAGTTTATAGTTTTTATTACTTATAAATATTATTTTTACCACCATTTATATAATTTACCCATTTAATTAACCTTTTATACATTTATATAAATAAGTTCTATAAGTTAGTGGGTTTATATTTTACATTTTATAAATTATAATGTGAGTGCTTATATAATAATAATAAACATTATTTCCAAAATCTGATTTTTAACTTCATATTCACCATTTTTATCATATCTAGAGTTCTACAATGACTTAGAAGCTCATTTTTGGATGACAACTTCTTCATAATATGTGCTACATATAACTTAGTTATAGCTACTGCCCATTTTAAGTCTAAGTTGCCTTAACAGTCCCTACAAAACCGCTTATTCAGATTGTACCACCTAACTTGTTTTGATCATATCTCACTCATTATTTTGATTCCATTGCATGGCCAACTCTCACATGTGTATAACATCATCTACTTACTGTAAATAGATCAAACCATGCATTTTTATCAGTTCATCATTTAGTTATCTACTGTTTTTATACAGCCAACTAATTAGTCATGATTTTAGCTTCATTTCTTATGGTTATCATCATTTTTAAGCATGTTTATCAACACTTGATCCCCACACAACATTTTTATCATCATATATACATCATATACATATACAAAATGAAAGAAAATACATTTGTTCTTTACAAAATAATAAGAGAAAAATGTAGAGGATGATCTTCTTTACCAATCCAAGTGGATTTCTTGTTTTAGGAAGGCAAGAACTTGATGAACACAACAAGTATCTCCAAGACCATCAAATATCAAGATCATATGTTGGAAAATCAGCCCTAGGACACAAGCAAATATCCTCCAAAGTTGTTTAAATGGCCACCAAATGATCAAGGCTTCAAGGAAACACCTTAATAGGACTAGTAAACATGTGGTTTGTAGCTAGAAAAGATCAATGATGGGGTTTGTTGCTTTATTTGGGACGGCACAAAGGGGTAGGTTGAGAGAGTTTTAGAGTGGATTGCATGGAAGGAAATGGTAGAAGTGAAACCATTTGCTAGTTTTGTTTAGTTGGTAAATGAGTTGGCTTAAAGTGTAAGCACAAGCTTACACTTGTGTAACTAGCTAAGACTTGATGCCACCTATGTGTGGTGGTGTCATATTGCCGTCCCATATAAGCTAGTGGGGTGGGGCAAAGTGTTTTGTCCCATCTCACTAGTTTACGGGTATTTCTCGATTCTAGTTTTCTCGATTTGCGTGCCCTCGGGTCGTTTTACGAAAAACGTTTTTATAAATTATGAATCACCGTCACAAAACGAATCCAATAAAAATTGTCTCATCAAAAACGGAGTTCAAAAACGTAAATACGTAATCCTAAGGTTTCCGGTTTAGTCGTAAAAGACGCCAAATTATGCACGTAAGCCCAAATTTAAATCCGTAAATTGTGAGTTCGTCAACCAACACAAAAATAAGTTTCAAAATATTATACGAGAAAATATTTCACTACCTGAAAATGTTAGATTTGTCACAGTACACGATATATATATGAAACGTAATATGTGAACAATTGAGAACGTGACACGTGAGCAATTGTGGACGTGATACATGGAGATATGGTGCATGAAATATGAGAACATAAGGTGAACAAGAATGCGTGTAACATATCATGAACGTGATATGAGAATGTAGGGTAAACATAACATGGGAACATATCGTGAACGTTCAATAACTAAGGAGGTAAAATCAATGATACTAGATAAGACGTGAAATGTGACGTGAAACGTCTATCTGAAGATGGAAGTCATACTAAACTTGAGTCTAGTCTCTCAAGCTTCCTTTAACCTTTCCAGAATGAATGTGAAACGTAATTCGTAAGATAGTATATGATCTTGAACGTGAATGCTATCATGAACATAGAAGTGAAAATCAAATCATGAAGATGAAAGAAAATATAGACGTGGATAATTTCGTGAATGCTCACGTGAACCATAACTTGAGAGCTGAAATAATCATACAGGCGTGAACGCAAATAATGAATGATCATTATAATGAATGATAACATAAACCTTTATGTGATCCGATAGCTGAAAGAGTGCCGTGTAATCGTATGATCATCGGCTGGAAAATAGTTGGTAGTCTGCTAATGTGCACTCCCTTCGGATGAAAGAAGACATGTAGGAAAGGTTAAATTGTCGAATTATGATTCAAATATTTCTAAAGGTTGAAATGACTGTAAGCGTGTTGGTGTTCTATCTTAACCTGTTGAAAAGTCAGGCATTTAGATATGAACATAACTACATATTGTTTCATGTTTCTCCACAAAAATGTGGTTAAGACCATGATACATTTTGGTAGGATCTGGATACACGGAAATTGGAAAGCTATGAGTCTATGTAAAATTTAGACTTCTCTTAGCGTAGGATTTTCTGGAACACATAAGTTAGATGTAGGGTTTTCTCCTTTATCCGTAGGCATAATCATGGTAAAATTTACCATGAAAACTATGTGATTCACCGTGTCACTAAAATCAACTACATACGTACAGAAAATTTCAGTTTGAATTTCTCCTGTTGCAAGTCTTGCAACATTGAGTGAAACTGGTCTTCGTACTCTTATAAACTTAAAGAAAATCATAATGCTAGAAATGAATAGAATAACGAACTTGTCCAGAGTTCATGAAAATTTGATTTCTCAAATCCTCAATTATGCTGGCATTCGTGAACTAAAGGCAAAAACATGGATTCAAATGACCATAACGTGTGCGAAGAACAATCACAGAAGTGTCCTCTTCTTTCACTCACAACTGTTGATAGCCTGAAAATAAATCGATCTGGAAAAGTGTTTAGAGTCTGGCAGTTGATTGAATGGCTAAATAATACTTGGAAAGAAAAAAAAATATATGCTCATGAATGGTAGTAGAATTGATAGTTCCTTGTGGTAATATATCTCAGAGAATTCTGAAATAATCGATTGATTAATTAATGAACAAGAATATCGGACGTCGTGTCATAAATGATAGTTAGAATTTCTTCGTAGCCAATAATACATGCTTGAAGGTAGAAGAAAAAAATAAAATTCCACTGATTTTCCTGGTGGAAAACCCATGATGAATATATTCAGGACTCTGAACGTCGCTGAATATAATCGGGTACGAATAATGATTTATAGTAGAAATGAAAAGTCTTGTCGTCAAACTGAGATGACAGCCTTTATATACATGGTGATACGACGACGTATTAGATGGACATGAATATCCAGATATGGAATCAATAAATGAAAGTGTCATGTCTGCACACAAAGTAAACGTGGCAGATTTCATTGAATGCTTTTCGTCCGTCTCACCCGGAGCGAACACTGCGTGTCCAAACATGAACAGAACGCTATAGATGGTACTGAAATTTTAGTGGCTTGATTTGTACATGGCACAACAAAATAAGTATACCCTTGGAAAGGTACCTTGAGTTACGAAGGCTGAGTTCAGAAATTATGCATGAGTCGTGTGTCTTGACTCATGTCCTGAGAACTATACGTGTGACATGTGTCTTGACTGGTGTTTGGACATGTTTCTTAAGTACATATACATGAGAGGATGTGTCTTGACGGAGTCTTGACATATAACAAGAAATCATAATTAAAATGGTGGTTAAAATGACTATGATCCATGTAACTATTCAGCTAAGTGGTCGGCTGGTACCGGTTCCCGCTCATATGACTGAAAAGACAACTGAATGACGTGTGACCTATTACTAAAAAGGTAAGGACATGGATTGTGATGGAAATCGTCAGGTGGTGAAGTATCTTCTCGTCCGATCACTTTGATCTAAGGCTTTTGTCTTCGTCATGTAGGATCTCCAGGTTGTGAACCGCATCAGCATCTCGTAGCGTCTCCAAATCATCAGCAGCATCAACATTTAGTAACATTCCAAAGCTATGAGAAGCATCAGCATCTTGTAGAATATTAACAAGTGGAAAACGCCTGAGATGGTATAGAATCGACTAGCGAATACTCGTGGAGTATTTGTAGATGAAATACACATGGATTACGACACGTGTAGTGCAATAGAATACGGTACATGGAGTACACGTGGAACATGGTACATGGATTACACATGGAATGTACATGAAATGATCGGTATAGGGTCGATCATCTGACTAGATTTTAAAGGAAAATAATTGGTTAAACGGTTAGGAAACCGAACTGGAATGAGTATCATGATAGCCTAGCAATATCAGCGTAGACATAATTCTAGTTGCATAGAGGAAACACCAAAAGGATGGTTAAACAAAATTCAACGATGATTTGCATGGAAGCATGATTAATGAAAACCAACCATGACTATCATAAAAGCAGGATTAAATGAAATCCATTAATGTCTAGCATGAGGGCATGATCGACATGATGAAACGTAATTTTCATAAAGTGGCATGGAACATAATCATCATGAAGATGAAATTATCATGAAGAAACATGGAACAAAATTAACATGAAGGAGCATAAAACATAATCAGCATGAAAACGAAGTTAACCATGATAGTATGAAAATATACTTGACATAAAGAAACATAACAAATAAATGAGAGGACATGAAAAGTTATGACGATAGTGTGGACGACTATGAGTCGTTTCACAATGCAATTTAATGCATCATAAATGGTAAGTCTGACACATTATAACATGATCTAAACATAAAAGATGCATGAAGTACTTTATAAAGCATGAAATAGTTTATAATGCATGAAACGGTTTAAAATGCATGGTTAAGAAATATGATGATATGTACATGAGTGAACGCCTATGGGTCGGTTCACAAAACCAAAAGGCAAGTGTGGATGCCTATGGGTCGGTCCACTAATCAAACAAAAAGTTTCAATAAAAGCACATGCGACTAAATAGAGCCAGTCCTGTACCAACCATTATTTAGTCAAAATTCCTGCGACAATGAGATGCATGCATGAATGAATACATGAAATGAAATAAAATGAATGTGTGAAAACCAACTGTCCAAACCTAACAGAAAACGTATGACCAAGTATGAACTACGGTGGTTCAGTCCATATTAGCCAAAGTTCTCAAGGAACATCATGTAAAACAATGACATGTAACTAAGTATGGATGACGGTTGTTCAAACCATATTAGTAAAAATAATTCTGAGAAAACATCATGGTTAAAACATCAAGGTGCTGAAAATATCGATACATGGAATAACAAGCGTTGGCTTAGGAAGGTCCTGGTGACTACCCACTAGTCACAGGTCAAATTTTAGAGCCTACAGGTCGAAACCTTGGCTCTGATACCATAACTTTAACACCCCATTTGGATAAATGGAATGTCACAGGATAATCATGGCGTAATATCAAATCATAAGGTAAATGTCCTAAAACATTACATGACCCTAAGGGATAACCGGAATCAAACATCGGTCCCCAATATAAACTCATAAACATAGCATAAAGTAAAAGTAATGCAATTGAAACAAAAACATATAATATAGCTCCCATCCTATGCATAACCTTTCCATGCTCTTGACCTTGTGTACCTGCCGTTTGGGGACATGAAAAGAGAAAACGGCTGAGCGAGACGCTCAGTGCGCGGATATAAAATAGTAACATGGAATATCATAACATAAGTGAAGGCTGAAATAAAAACATAAAAATGAAAATGCAGTGGAATAATGTAAGTCCTGGGAAACCTGGTGACATGTAGTAAACTTGTAACATGAAATAAACTGGTTTATAATTAAAGTATCATGTTCATGTAAATACTGAAAGTTTGCTGTTTAGTTATGAAACTGTAATTTAACTGCCAAAGAGCTCATATAGGTCATGAAATATATCAACGTGCATGAATACATGGAGGGGTGACCTCGTCATGCTATAGAGGGGTGACCTCTAAATACTGTGCTGGGTGGATGGATCAGCTCCAATGTGAAGGATGTAGAGCACACACCACATTCACCCTGATAACTTGTAACACTTATAAGCCTAGGATGCATCCATACGCCCCACTAAACATACATATAAAAATGGCCAACCTGAACATGAGTGGGACGATGCAGGATATCACTTTCCTGCATGTGAGTCACGACACCGGTGCCTCTAGTGCCGTGGTTACGGTACCTCCGTAACTAGTACATAAACTGGTCATGCTTGTATATAATGCTCTGGCAATTTATTTAGTTATTAACATGATTACTGAGAAGCTTAAACATATACTGGGGAAAAACATTTGGCTGCAGACGGGGAATCCTAAACATGCATAGGAAAGGAAGTCCTTACTGAAAGGACGGAAATCCGTACCTCACGTCCAGTAACGCAAATGAAGAATAACGTGTAGGATGAAAACGTGAAGAAGATCACACTCCATAAATGCTACATAATAAAGATGGACATGTATGAGTCGCTTGGTTAACTTATACTTAATAATTTTTAATTACTTGATGTAATCTTAACTTGTTCTTGTATTGCCTTAACGTTCTTGACTTATTTTATAACCCATGTATCATGCTTAGTGTATTTTATGTTCATATGTTTTAATTACCATAAAATATATTTATTTCATGATCGTGTAGTAAACTCTACTTAATAAATACTTACGCTAAAATAATAATAATTATTTGTTAATATTAACGTGCATGGTTTTACTTGAAATCATAATTCATATCATAACATGATAATTTAATAAAACTAACGTTAACTAGATAATTAAATAATTAATATAAGTCAAGTTTATTAACTTAATTGTGCGATAAAATACTTAGGCAAAATCTATTAATTAAATATAATTTAAGTCTCGTAAAAATATTTAACCATAACGTGTAAATACTACCTAACTTAATCATGTTCAATAACGTAATCTAACGTACCCAAGCCTACCGAGACACCCGCGTCTCGGTCGCACGAAACAACCAACAAAATTTATAGAAAGACCTAAAAGAACATAATGTCCAATATATCTACTGTTTTCTGTGTTATCCGATATATACCTACAATACTATCCAAGATAAAATTTTCATGTTCTGTCCGATATAATATACATGTATTATCCGATAAACGGACCCCTTTGTTGTCCGTGGAAAACTGGGGAATGCATGTTTGTTTTGCTGTTAGCTCTAACCCTAAAAGCTACCCACTGATTACGATTCTTACCCGCTTTTTAGGCGTTCCTAGCCACTGTTTATGCGAAATCACCCAGCCCTTGCGGCTGTTTGGAAAACAATGCATCACCGAGACCTTAGGGTCTCGGTTTGAGTGCAAAACAGCCCCGAACACGCTCCCAAAACGTAACCCCCTTAAATTCTTCATGTTTTAACGTGTTCTAATCTTTTAAAATCGGATTAAAATCAATTAACAAAAGAAAGAAATCATAAAACGGATTAGGGTTTTGAATCTTACATGATTTAGGGTTTTCTTGGAATAGAATTGAAGATCTCGCAACAACCCTTGCCTAGACGTACATAGATGACTTCCTTGTTTCTGTTCTTGATGTTGGATCGACGGTCAGCAGGGAGGAAAGAAGAAAAGAACGATCGTGTGTTTTTTTTATATTAGGGTTTCTGTTTTTTTTTTGGTTTTGTGTCATCCAAAAGAAAACAAATCCTTCCCCCGTTTATGTTCTTGTTTTGGGTCGGTTGTCACTCACTTGGGCCACGGCCCAATCCTTTGGCCCCCTTTTCTAGTCACCCAAACACAACCCTTTTATTCTTGTTAGATTTATTTTCGCGACGAGTTAAATGTTACGTGTAATCGTGTTTTACATGTGTCGTAAATTTTCCATAGTTACCCTTACACGTTTTAAACGTAATCATTGTATCCGTAATTACTTATCGTGTGAAATCACGTACCTAATCATATCCGTGTTTATTTAATACGTACGCGCGTTCATGTATTTTAAAATGTCATGTTTTAATATATGTTATACGTGATTACATAAAGTATGTTAACAATAATAATAACGTACGTCATTATTTGTCGTACTAAATAATATACGTAGTAATCATCTTAAATATTCGTATCGCATGTCGTATTATTAAATAATTCGTAAAGTTTAAATTTATACGTAATTTCATGTAATTCGTTTTCTAGGGTTTTTAAAACGGTTTTTACAACCCTTTTGACACCAATAACGTCGTGAATTAAAGATGTTGTGGGTATTTGATCGTAACCATGAGTGCTTGAGTCTTTAGATCACATTTTAATCACATTTTCTCCCCCTATCTCTAATATATAAAATCTTTTGATATTAGAGATACCAAATTTGATTAAAATATATTTTGAAAAATAGTCTTGAAAATCTTCGGGAGAAAGATGTGTTAATCTTTTGCATGGATTTTTGAACGCTCCCCCTCAAAAATTGATCCAATTGAATTGTCATTACAAGGATATGATCCACATTAAACTTTTGAGGATAGGAGTTGTTGAACACACAATTTTTGAAAGATTTTGAATATCATTGAGAAATTCTTGAAAAAATTGTGTTCAACGCTTTTTGAAAAATCAATTCTTTTTGGCAAAAAGGTTTTTCTAAAGCATAAACTTGAGTTCATAGACTTTGAATGTCTTGACGGATCCATTCAAGTGTAAGAAGATTTAACTTCTTTTGCTAAGGGTAAGGGCACAAAATCGTACACTCCCCCGTGAATATAGTTCCGGGTTGCAATCTGAAAGTGATTACAAGCAATTGTGTTGAGCTCAAAACGTTGAATGTTTTGTGACAAGCTCAACCCGAGATAGATTGCTCTACCCGTTGTTGGAAATATTGTCCAAAATAGACAATTTCCTTTTGAAAAGATAGAAATGATATGTTTTGAAAAATATTTACAACTTTCATTCGAGCTTTATGTACACACCCGTGTCGTTGTTGAGCGACATTTCTAGGTACGTCCATATTATCGATACTGAAAGACATGTCGAGAAGAATATTTTTGGATTATCAAAGATTTTTTAATTTTGTATTTTTCTTTTTCATTAATATTTACAGCTAGATGTTTGATAGATGAATCAAGCAGGCTTCTTTGCCAGAATCTCCAGTTCTGCTGGTGTCAAACATCTCATACCAATTTGCCTAACAAGATACGAAAACCTCTCTTTCGAAAGAGCTTTTGTAAACAAGTCAGCTAATTGGTAATCAGTTCCAACAAAGTATAATTCAACAATACCCTTTTCAACTTGCTCCTTAATGAAGTGATATCTGACATCAATGTGCTTTGTGCGGGAATGCTGTACCGGATTGCAGGAGATGGCTATGGCAGACTTTGAGTCACAGTACATAGGTACTTTATCAAAGTGGAAGCCATAATCCGTGAGTTGTGTTCTCATCCAAAGAACTTGAGCATAACAAGCAGATAGAGACACATACTCCGCTTCGGCTGATGAAAGTGACGTGCAATCCTGCTTCTTGGAAGACCATCCCACAAGCTTGTCTTGACCTAGAAATTGTGCACCACCAGAATTACTTTTACGTGTATCAAGACACCCTGCATGATCAGAATCTGAATAGGCCGTTAGAAAGAAACCGGTTTCCCTCGGATACCAGAGTCCCATGTGACTGGTATTCTTAAGGTACCGAAATATCCGTTTAACCTCCTTGAGGTGCTTTTCAGTGGTTCGTGCTTGATATCATGCACAATAGCATGTAGCATGATGTATATCAAGTGTGCTTGCTGTTAAGTACATGAGGGATCCGATCATACCTTGCAGAACCCTCAACATGTGTTGGATTATGTCGATCATACCTAGAAGGACTTTCACCATGTCGACGTGTGTCATACCTTGGAGGAATCTCAACATATCGGTTCTTTGTGTTAGATGATGTGCGAAGATTGTTGTTGGTGGGTTTGTAGATTTTCTTGTAAGTCTTCATTATGAAAGCAATTTGTTGTTTCATCTCTCGGTTCTTTTGAGCTTGGTCTTCATCACTATCCTCTTCAGATGATGACTCAGATGGTGGTGATGGTGCTCTTGGCACTTTACCTCGAGATTTTGTGGTAGATGAAGACTTAGATGAAGTGGAATATCGTGGTGAAGATGATGTAGTGGAATATCGTGGTGAAGATGATGTAGTAGAGTATGGCTTAGGAGCACGAGAGTGAGGATCTTGAACATGTTGAGTGGTAGTCACTAAAGCAAGTGGATTAGCCGTTTTTGCAACACGTTCAGCTCGAATCTCATTTGCTTCATTCTGAAATTGCTTCAAGATGTCAAAGAGTCGATGATATGAGACCTCGTCTAACTTTTCTTGTTGTTTCACCAAAGTGACGAACCGTGTCCACTCGGGTTGAAGTTGTTGAAGAAATTGAACATTGACTTGCATGGTTGAGACTTGCAGGTTATTTCTTTTCTTGTCATTCATCATCTTATAAAACCTGGAGTAGTAAGAGTCAATTGATTCTCCATCCCTTGAAGTGAACTTGCCAAAATTCCAAAACAAGTTCGGTTTGACATCTTGTTTGTTGAGTGATTCTCCTTGTTGCAAGCGTTCAATAGCAGTCCACATTTCATGTGCTGTAGGACAAGCATCAACCGTGGAATAAATGTCATCTCCAATCCTACTTAGAACCATATAGATGGCTTCCTTCTCCGCATCATGCCAAGCACAATATTTAGGTGTGAGATCAGCTCTTGTTTCATCACGTTCACTTGCAGGAATTGTATCAGTAGTATCTGTGGCTGCTCTTGGAGGAATTGAGATTTTCTTGAATACATATGGTCTATGAGTAATACATTTCCTCAAGGCATCACCATTGGGTCTTGTATCAAGATATCGTATGAAACGTGATTGCCATTGAGCATACCTACCAGACACAAGCATTGGTGGTCTCTCTTTATTCCCCGCCACCATGATATTGTTGTTTGTGACACGATACTCTTGAGTAGAATCCATATCTAGAAACTAGAAATCGATGAAGTGTAAATGGATCTTAAGTAGATGTGTGTTGATTGTTGTTGTCGATGAAAAATGTTAAATCCCCTAAAAATTGTCTTCACAAGAAACCAAAAAATCGAAGGCGAAAAATCACACGTGTTAAAAATTTTCACTTTTGTGTTTTTTTTCGGAAAAACTAACACTTTCAGAAAAATTGGGTATTTCGGAATAATGAGGTTTTCAGAAAAAACGTCTTCGAAAACCTTGTGATTTTGACCACGAAAACCAAACCAAATCCCTACCAAATCGATATAAATGATTTATATCAAGATTTCTAGCCCGAAAATACTAAACAAAATTTAATTCGGGATGATTTATATGGAAAATTCAACCGAATCAAATTCAAACCAAACAACCAAACACAATCTACCCCGTGGCGATTGATACCAAATGTTGTCCCATATCATTTAGATGATTAATGATAGAAAATAGATGAAAAGAGATAGATTCCTAGAGAGAGAAAGTAGTGAGAGAAAGTAGAGAGAAGAAGTGATTAACTTGTAGAATATTAGACTAGGAATAATGAGAATTACAAATGACCATTCACCCTCCTAACATGCTAGGAGGGTAGTATATATAGTCCACCCACATGCGGGCTTTAATGGGCTATATATTGGGCCGGACTTGTCTTTTGGACTTTAGTTAGTTTAAATTCAAGCCCGTGAACCACGACTATTCAACTATCTATTACAACATTCTAAAAATATTATAATATAAACCTATGACCGAACATTCTTGTTTGACTCAATATTTTATAATATTTAACTCAATATAAAATATTTAATAGCAGCATCTTTTTCTTGTGATAGCTGGAGTCTCTAACCCTTTTCGGCTTCCTGCATTCCTTTGCCATATGCCCATAACCTTGGCAATTAAAACATTGAATCCCACTCTGCTGAACCACTTGACTTCCAACCGTTTCCCTATTCCCAGTAGCAGCAACAATCCTCTGAGTATCATACTTGGCAGTTTGTCGATCATACCTTGCAGAACCCTCAACATGTGTTGGATTATGTCGATCATACCTAGAAGGACTTTCACCACGTCGACGTGTGTCATACCTTGGAGGACTCTCAACATATCGGTTCTTTGTGTTAGATGATGTGCGAAGATTGTTGTTGGTGGGTTTGTAGATTTTCTTGAAAGTCTTCATTATGAAAGCAATTTGTTGTTTTATCTCTCGGTTGTTTTGAGCTTGGTCTTCATCACTATCCTCTTCAGATGATGACTCAGATGGTGGTGATGGTGCTCTTGGCACTTTACCTCGAGATTTTGTGGAAGATGAAGACTTAGATGAAGTAGAATATCGTGGTGAAGATGATGTAGTGGAATATCGTGGTGAAGATGATGTAGTAGAGTATGGCTTAGGAGCACGAGAGTGAGGATCTTGAACATGTTGAGTGGTAGTCACTAAAGCAAGTGGATTAGCCGTTTTTGCAACACGTTCAGCTCGAATCTCATTTGCTTCATTCTAAAATTGCTTCAAGATGTCAAAGAGTCGATGATATGAGACCTCGTCTAACTTTTCTTGTTGTTTCACCAAAGTGACGAACCGTGTCCACTCGGGTTGAAGTTGTTGAAGAAATTGAACATTGACTTGCATGGTTGAGACTTGCAGGTTATTTCTTGTCTTGTCATTCATCATCTTATAAAACCTGGAGTAGTAAGAGTCAATTGATTCTCCATCCCTTGAAGTGAACTTGCCAAAATTCCAAAACAAGTTTGTTTTGACATCTTGTTTGTTGAGTGATTCTCCTTGTTGCAAGCGTTTAATAGCAGTCCACATTTCATGTGCTGTAGGACAAGCATCAACCGTGGAATAAATGTCATCTCCAATCCCACTTAGAACCATATAGATGGCTTCCTTTTCCGCATCATGCCAAGCACAATCTTCAGGTGTGAGATCAGCTCTTGTTTCATCACGTTCACTTGCAGGAATTGGATCAGTAGTATCTGTGGCTGCTCTTGGAGGAATTGAGATTTTCTTGAATACATATGGTCCATGAGTAATACATTTCCTCAAGGCATCACCATTGGGTCTTGTATCAAGATATCGTATGAAACATGATTGCCATTGAGCATACCTACCAGACACAAGCATTGGTGGTCTCTCTTTATTCCCGTCACCATGATATTGTTGTTTGTGACATGATACTCTTGAGTAGAATCCATATCTAGAAACTAGAAATCGATGAAGTGTAAATGGATCTTAAGTAGATGTGTGTTGATTGTTGTTGTTGATGAAAAATGTTAGAATCCCCTAAAAATTGTCTTCACAAGAAACCAAAAAATCGAAGGCGAAAAATCACACGTGTTAAAAAATTTCACTTTTGTGTTTTTTTCGGAAAAACTAACAATTTCAGAAAAATTGGGTATTTCGGAATAATGAGGTTTTCAGAAAAACGTCTTCTTCGGAATATTGATGATTTCAGAAAAACGAGCTTTTTCGGAATAGAGATGTTTTCAGAAAAATGAACTTCTTCGGAATAGTGATGTTTTCAGAAAAATATGGATCTTCGGAAAAATGAAGTTTTCAGGAAAAGCAACTTCTTCGGAATAATGGTGATTTCAGAAAAACGTGGATCTTCAGAATAATCTTCGGAATAAGTGCTTTTTCAGAAAATGAGACTTTTCGGAATAATCTTCGGAATAATCTTCGGCATAATCTTCGGAAAAATTTTCGGAATAATCTTCGGAATAATCTTCGGAAAAAATCTTCGGAATAATCTTCGGAATAATACCAAATTCAGAGAAATTGAAAAATTCAGAGAAACTTACCTTCTTCGGAATAAACGTATATTCGGAAAAGAGGCTTTTTCGGAATAATTTCAGAAAAAATTTCGGAAAAACCACTGTTTCAGAAAAATCCCTTTTTCATAATATTCACTTCTTCGGAATAGTAAACCCTTTTCCGAAAATCTGTATTTTCGGAAAAATAAACCCTTTTCTGAAAAACCTTTTTCGGAATGATCTTGAAGCAGCCAAGTTACCGTAACTCCAAAAATAATCCAAACACCTCAAAATCTTGTGATTTTGACCACGAAAACCAAACCAAATCCCTACCAAATCGATATAAATGATTTATATCAAGATTTCTAGCCAGAAAATACTAAACAAAATTTAATTCGAGATGATTTATATGGAAAAATCAACCGAATCAAATTCAAACCAAACAACCAAACACAATCTACCCCGTGGCGACTGATACCAAATGTTGTCCCATATCATTTAGATGATTAATGATAGAAAACAGATGAAAAGAGATGGATTCCTAGAGAGAGAAAGTAGTGAGAGAAAGTAGAGAGAAGAAGTGATTAACTTGTAGAATATTAGATTAGGAATAATGAGAATTACAAATGACCATTCACCCTCCTAACATGCTAGGAGGGTAGTATATATAGTCCACCCACATGCGGGCTTTAATGGGCTATATATTGGGTCGGGCTTGTCTTTTGGACTCTAATTAGTTTAAATCCAAGCCCGTGAACCACGACTATTTAACTATCTATTACAACGTTCTAATAAATATTACAATATAAACCTATGACCGAACATTCTTGTTTGACTCAATATTTTGAGGCTAACACAGTAAAATAAAAGAAAATAATGTAGTAGAATATAAAATATGATTACAAACAAACAATGTCATCATTAAAATGTATACTACATTAGAAACTGTAATGCATTAGAAAGAACAATGCAAGTAACCTACTGCATTACAGTGCATTAAAATTTAAACTGTAATGCAGTAGAAAGAAAAATGAAAGTAACGTACTACATTACAGGGCATTAAAATTAAACAGTAATGTAGTAGAAAGAACAATGCAAGTGACCTACTACATTATAGTGCATTAAAATTTGAACTGTAATGCAGTAGAATAAAATTTGCTTATTATTATTAAAATTTTACCAAATCACATGCATAGTATTAGTTTTACTCCATCATAATATTAATTATACTCAATCATAGTGTTAATCCTACTCCATCACAGTTATAACTTTACCAGATCACTTTTATATTACATACAAATACTTAATTTCGACAAAACCTCAAATACAACTTTATCCTACTCAAGCATATTCACATTAAAAATAATCCTACTCCATTACAGTTCTAATTTTACCAAATCACATGCGTAGTATTAGTTTTACTCCATCATAATACTAATTCTACTCAATCATCGTCACCACCATCTCCGATCTCTGAGACCATCGATGAGATGATGTAATAATGATTCATTTGGAGAGTACAACCTATAAAAGACACCATCTAACCTAAATCATTCATATGAACTTAAATCGCATTCTAGAGAATTGTAGTGCAATTTTTAACACATTCTAACAAAAATCATTCAAAAATTATTAAAAAAATTAAAAAAAAATTACTAGTAGGATAAGGCGGCGATAGTCCTGTAAACGTACGAACCATCTCGATGCGCTGTTTAATTTGTTTAATTTGAGAGAATTCAGTGTATTTGATTTGGTAGATTTGGTGGATTCGAGAGGATTCAGTGTGTACTGTGTGTTTTTTGATCGGTTTTGTAAGTGCGTGAAGTGTGTGTTTTTTGATCCAGGGGCGTTTTAATTTTTATTATTTTCGACGAGTACCCTGAAAGTTTGAGAGTTTACAATTAAGACACCATTTTTTTTTATCAAATTAGGTGATTTTGATCCAAGGGCTGAGATTTCACCTCATTTATTTTATTATAAGATGTGTTTTAGCATAACTGCCTTATATAGGAAGGATGGTGAAACAATACCTTAAATACAAAATTTTATAAAAATGACACATGTAATTCATAAAAGGGTTTCCATAAAATGCTTCAAAAAGAAGGAATTACAAATTATGCCTTAAATACAAAATTCCATAAAAATATATAAGGAAGGATGGTGAAACAATGCCTTAAATATAAAGTTCCATAAAATGCTTTAAAAAGAAAATAGGAATTAAAAATAATGCCTTAAATACAAACTTCTATAAAAATATATAAGAATTGATGGTGAAACAATGTCTTAAATACAAAATTCTATTAAAATAACACATGTAATTCATTAAAAGGTTTCCATAAAATGCTTTAAAAAGAAAATAAGAATTACAAATGATGCCTTAAACACAAAATTCTATAAAAATATGTTAGGAAGGATTATGAAACAATGCCTTAAATACAAAATTCCATAAAAAGTTTCAAGAAGAAAATAAGAATTACAAATGATGCCTTAAATACAAAATTTTATAATAATATATAAGGAAGGATGGTTAAACAATGCCTTAAATACAAAATTATATAAAAATGACACATTTAATTCATTAAAGGGCTTCCATAAAATGCTTCAAAAAGAAAATAGGAATTATAAATGATGCCTTAAATACAAAATTATATAAAAATATATAAGGAAGAATGGTGAAACATTGCATTAAATATAAAATTCCATAAAATGCTTCAAATCAAATCAAAAACCCTTATATAGGAAGGATGGTGAAACAATACCTTATATACAAAATTCTATAAAAATGACACATGTAATTCATAAAAGGGTTTCCATAAAATGCTTCAAAAAGAAAATATGAATTACAAATTATGCCTTAAATACAAAATTCTATAAAAATATATAAAGAAGGATGGTGAAGCAATGCCTTAAATATAAAATTCCATAAAATGCTTTAAAAAGAAAATAGGAATTAAAAATGATGCTTTAAATACAAACTTCTATAAAAATATATAAGGAATGATGGTGAAACAATGCCTTAAATACAAAGTTCTATAAAAATGACACATGTAATTCATTAAAGGGTTTCCGTAAAATGTTTTAAAAAGAAAATAGGAATTACAAATGATGCCTTAAACACAAAATTCTATAAAAATATATTAGGAAGGATGATGAAACAATGCCTTAAATACAAAATTACATAAAAAGCTTCAAGAATAAAATAGGAATTACAAATGATGCCTTAAATACAAAATGTTATAAAAATATATAAGGAAGGATGGTTAATCAATGCCTTAAATAAAAAATTATATAAAATGACACATGTAATTCATTAAAAGGTTTCGATAAAATGCTTTAAAAAGAATATAGGAATTACAAATGATGCCTTAAATATAAAATAATATAAAAATATACACGGAAGGATGGTGAAACAATACCTTAAATATAAAATTATATAAAATGCTTCAAAAAATAGTAATTATAAATGATGTCTTAAATACAAAATTCTATAAAAATATATACGGAATGATGGTGAAACAATGCCTTAAATACAAAATTATAAAAATGAAATATGTAATTCATTAAAGAGTTTCCAAAAAATGCTTCAAAAATAAAATAGGAATTACAAATGATGCCTTAAATATAAAATTCTATAAAAATGATGCATTTAATTCATTAAAGAGTTTCTATAAAATGCTTCAAAAAGAAAATAGGAATTACAAATGATTCACAATAGTTTGACTTATTAAAATGAAAATATTTTTAGATATTCGGACTGTCAAGTTTTGGACTGGGCTATATATTGTTGCTATATTAGACACGTGACAAAAAATAATACCATGAATGATCTTTTTGGGCTTACTTTTGCTGGAATACACTTTACCACAAAATTTACAAAACACAATCATATCTAAAAAGTATTTAATTATAGTGTTTTTGCTAACGAAAAAAAAAACTTAACAATAATATTAATTTTAAGAAAAAATTAATGTAAAAAAGTTATTCGTAACATTAACATATACAAAATTTATTACCTCATAAAATTTAAAAATACCTAAAATATTTATACAAATTTATTAAAATTCTAAAAAGTTTTAATGTAACAAACTTATTCATAACGTTAACGTATGCAAATTCAATTACAATAGTTTTGTCCAGTCAGTGCTACATTATTAAAATATTAATGTGATAACTAACACCAAATATACTAAACTTCTAATACAAACATACATAACTTCAATTTTTATTATAAAATATATATTTAAAGCTAGCCCGTCCACCAAACGGGTCTAAAGGCTAATATATATATATATATATATATATATATATATATATATATATATATATATATATATATATATATATATATATATATATATATATATATATATATATAAAATCAGATCAAAAACCCTTATACTGGAAGGATGGTGAAACAATGCCTTGAATACAAAATTCTATAAAAATGACACATGTAATTCATTAAAGGGTTTCTATAAAATGCTTCAAAAAGAAACCAGGAATTAGATTTGATGCCTTGAATACAAAAATTCTATAAAAAGATATAAGGAAGGAGGGTTTCCATAAAATGCTTCAAAAAGAAAATAGGAATTAGATTTGATGCTTTGAATACAAAAGTTCTTTAAAAATATATAAGGAAGGATGGTGAAACAATGTCTTAAATAAAAAATTATATAAAAATGACACATATAATTCATTAAAAGGTTTCCATAAAATACTTCAAAAAGAAAATAGGAATTACAAATGATGCCTTAAAATACAAAATTCTAAAAATGACACATGTAATTCATTAAATGTTTCTATAAAATGCTTCAATAATAAAATAGGAATTATAAATGATGCCTAATTACAAATTCTATAAAAATTATATAGGAAGATGGTGAAACAATGCCTTAAATACAACATTTTATAAAAATGACACATGTAATTCATTAAAGGGTTTCTATAAAATTCTTCAAAAAGAAAATACGAATTACAAATGATGCCTTAAATACAAAATTTTATAAATAAAAAATTATATAGGAAGGATGGTGAAACAATGCCTTAAATACAAAATTTATAAAAATGACACACGTAATTCATTAAAGGGTTTCCATAAAATGATTAAAAAATAAAATATGAATTACAAATATTTCCTTAAATACAAAATTCTATAAAAATATATAAGGAAGGATAAGAAAACAATGTCTTAAATACAAAATTCTATAAAAAAATGACACATGTAATTAATTAAAGGGTTTCCAAAAAATGATTTAAAAAAGAAAATAGAAATTACAAATGATGCCTTAAATACAAGATCCTAAAAGTGACACATGTAATTCATTAAAGGGTTTCCATAAAATTCTTCAAAAATAAAATAGGAATTACAAATGATGCCTTAAATACAAAATTCTATAAAAATATATAAGGAAGGATGGTGTAACAATGCCATAAATGCAAAATTATATAAAAATGACACATGTAACTCATTAAAGGGTTTCCATAAAATGATTCAAAAAGAAAATAGGAATTACAAATGATGCCTTAAACACAAAAGTTTATAAAAAATGACACATGTAATTCATTAAAGGGTTTCCATAAAATGCTTCAAAAATAAAATAGGAATTAGATTTGATGCCTTAAATACAAAACTTCTATAAAAATATATAAGGAAGGATGGTGAAACAATGCCTTAAATAAAAAAGTCTATAAAAATGACACATATAATTCATTAAAAGGTTCCCATAAAATACTTCAAAAGAAATTAGGAATTACAAATGATGCCTTAAAATACAAAATTCTAAAAATGACACATGTAATTCATTAAAGGTTTCCATAAAATGCTTCAATAATAAAATAGGAATTACAAATGATGCCTTAAATACAAATTCTATAAAAGTTATATAGGAAGATGGTGAAACAATGTCTTAAATACAACATTCTATTAAAATGACACATGTAATTCATTAAAGAGTTTCTATAAAATGCTTCAAAAAGAAAATAGGAATTACAAATGATGCCTTAAATAAAAAATTATGTAAATAAAAAAAATTATATAGGAAGGATGGTGAAACAATACCTTACATAAAATTTTTATAAAAATGACACACGTAATTCATTAAAGGGTTTCCATAAATTGCTTCAAAAAGAAAATATGAATTACAAATGTTGCCTTAAATACAAAATTCTATAAAAATATATAAGGAAGGATAAGAAAACAATGTCTTAAATATAAAATTATATAAAAAAATGACACATGTAATTCATTAAAGGGTTTCCAAAAATTGATTCAAAAGGAAAACAGGAATTACAAATGATGCCTTAGACACAAGATTTTAAAAGTGACACATGTAACTCATTAAAAGGTTTCCATAAAATTCTTCAAAAATAAAATAGGAATTACAAATGATGCCTTAAAAACAAAATTCTATAAAAATATATAAGGAAGGATGGTGAAACAATGCCTTAAATACAAAATTCTATAAAAATGACACATGTAACTCGTTAAAGGTTTTCCATAAAGTGATTCCTAAAGAAAATAGGAATTACAAATGATGCGTTAAATACAAAATTTTATAAAAAATGACACATGTAATTCATTAAAGGGTTTCCATAAAATGCTTCAAAAAGAAAATATGAATTAAAAATGATGCACAATATTTTGACTTACTAAAATGAAAATATTTTAGATATTCATACTGTCAAGTTTTGGACTTGGCTATATATTGTTGCTATATTATACATGTGACAAAAAAATAATACCAGGAATGAGCTTTTTGGTTTAGTTTTGAAAGAATACAATTTACCACAAAACTTACAAAACAAAAACATTTCTAAAAAATATTTAACTATAATGTTTTTGCTAAAAAAAAACTCAACAATAATATTAATTTCAAAAAAAATAATTGTAAAAAAGTTATTCATAACATTAACATACACAAAATTTATTACCTCATAAAATTAAAAAATACATAAATATTTATACAGTATTATTAAAATTCTAAATTTTTTAATGTAACAAACATATTCATAACGATAACGTATACAAATTTAATTAACTCATAATATTCTTAAATAAATAAAATATCTTAAACTATGTTATTTTTGTTCATTCTATGCTACATTATTAAAATATTAATCTCTAACTAACATTACATATACTAAACTTCTAATACAAACACACATAGCTTCAAATATCATTAGAAATATATACTTAAAGCTAGCCCGTCCATTGGACGGGTCTAATGGCTAGTATATATATATATATATATATATATATATATATA